>JAJPUD010033738.1:0-11195 GCA_023553655.1 Myrmecobius fasciatus
CCCTCCCTTCTTTCCCTCAATTATATTAGGTTTTCTATGTCTCTTCATGAGACTTTGCCTTATTTTACCTCCTTTTTTTTACTTTATTTTACCTCCTTTCCCCTCCCCCCCTTTTTCAGTATGATATACCTTCCACCTCTAATTTCTTTTCGATTATTATAAAAGTAAAATCAAATTATACCCCCATTCTTTAAGGATACCCCTAGTAGAGATATAGTTCTCGAGAGTTCTTTCCTTTTTACCTTTTTACGCTTCTCTAGAGTTCTGTGTTTGTAGGTCACATTTTTTGTTCAGATCTGGTCTTTTTATTAGAAATAGGTGAAATTCTCTTGTATCATTAAATGACCATCTTCTTCCCTGGAAGATGATGCTCATTCTAGCTGGATAGCTTATTCTTGGCTGTAATCCAAGTTCTTTTGCCTTTCGGAATATCTGATTCCATGCCCTTCTATCCTTCAATGTGGAAGCTGACAGATCCTGTGTAATTCTAATGACAGTCCCTTGGTATTTGAACTGTTATTTTCTAGCAGCTTGTAATATCTTTTCCTTGGTGCAATAGTCCTGAAATTTGGCCATGATATTCCTTGGGGTTTTAAATTTGGGGTCTCTTTCAGGAGGTGATAGGTGATTCTTTCAATACCACCTTTGCCTTCTGATTCTAAAACATCAGGGCAATTCTCTTTCATGATTTCCTGGAAGATAACATCAAGGTTACTTTTTTCATTGTGACTTTCAGGGAGTCCAATAATTCTTAGATTGTCTCTCCTGGATCTATCTGTTTTCCAAGTCAGTTGTTTTTCCTAGGAGATATTTCATATTTTCTTCTATTTTTTTCATTTTTTTGTTTTTGTTTGACTTATTCTTGAAGTCTTATTGAGTCACTCATTTCAATTTGTTCAATTTTAATTTTTAAGACATTATTTCCTTCAGTTATCTTTTTTAGCTCCTTTTGTAACTGGCCAATTGAATTTCTTGATTCATTGCATTCTTTTTCCATTTTGCCAATTTTATTTTTCAGTGAATTGTTGTCTTTTTCCAATTCACTATTTTTATTTTCTAGTGAGTTGGTGACTTTTTCCAATTCACTAATTTTGGTTTTCAGTGAATTTTTGTGTTTTTCCAATTCACTAATTTTGTTTTTCAGTGAATTTTTGTCTTTTTCCGATTCACCAGAGTTATTTTCCAGTTTTTCACATCTCTGTTGCAGGGCGATGTTTCCTTCTTGCACTGCTCTCAGTTTATTGCCCCAATCTTCTTCTAGCTCTCTTTTGAGATTCTTTATGCAATCTTCCAGGTAAGCCTTCTGAAAGGGAGACCAGCTTAAGTCCACCTTTGTGGCTTTATCTGGGATTGTTTTCAGAATCTCAGGATCTGGGGACTGCTCTAGTTTCTCTCCGTAAAAGCTGTCTATGGTGAGAGCTATCTTCTTGCTCATGATGTTTAGCTGAGGTATCAGTCACCAGCAGGGAATTGTGCAGCAGCAGCAGCGGCAGCGGCAGCAGTGGCAGCAGCGGCAGCAGCAGCAGCAGCATTGGCAGCAGGGATTTCAGTTTGCCCTGGGGCAATTTGCCGAGTTGACTTCCAGTCTGGGGCTGCTCTGGCTAGATCCACACTAGAACCACACTTTCAGCTGCTCTCAATCCACCCTTTATCAAAGGCAGACCTGCCAAAGCACCTGCCCACAAGCAGAGCAAAGTGTCCCAAGCGTCTCCCAGGGTCTTCCAGCAGTCTAAAATCTTCTGGTCCGCACCAGCCCCAGACTTGAACCCTGGTTGTGCACTGGCATCTGAGTGCCGGGAGCTGCTCGATCCCCTGCCCGTGTAAAACTGACCTCAGAATTTCTTTCAAAGTAGATATTTGATAGAAGTGCGTTGTAGTCCAAGTGTTTGGTGAAGCCCTCACTCCAGAACCCGTTTGGAGGCTCAGTTTGTCTGGGTCTGAGGGAAGGTCTCAGGAGCTTACAGAGAATGCTGTCTGCAGTTCGCCATCTTGGTTCTTCCCCCGGCCCAAAAGTCTTAATGAAATTTTAAGCTGCTTAAAACTGCACTGATATTTGAAAATGGGGCTATGTGCATATATACAAATAATTATATATATGAAAGAAAAGAAAAAGAAAGTGCACAAGGAACTGAAAAATTCTCCTTGTCTCCATGGTTGTTGAAATTAAGATTCTTATTTTTAATCTTCTATCGTTCCTATGGCCAACTTTTATGACCTTTCTTGTTTGTTTGCCTCCTTGGGTGCTTTGTTCTAAGAACTCCTAGTTGAGTATTATTTATTTATAGCAGCTATGTAGTCTTTGACTATAAAAGTAAGTCAGGTTACTTCGTTGCTTTTGGTTGACAAATAGCTACTTTCTGCCAGATATTCAATGTGTATCAAGAACATATGAACTGCTGATATATATATATATATATATATATATATATACATATATATATAAAGGCCCTAGTTGAATATATTTTCTAAGCTCATACTTCAGAGAATGAAAAATTTTAGAATCTTCCATTCACTTTCAGTGTGCTCTCTGCTTTTCTAACTCCCCTCTTATTTCTGTTATTTAATTCTATATTACTAAATCATCATCATCCCTCTCTTATTACTCTGATTGTGATCCCTCTGCTGTTTTGGGAATACCGATCAATAAGTAGTTTTGGCTGATTGGTTGACTGATTGAATTATGAAATACTCTAGAAGGATATATAAAAATAATTTAATGAGGAAGAAATGCAACATTGGTTTACTGGTTTTCTCGTTTAACCTTTACTCCTGATGGTATTTCTTTTGTCATTTTAGTGAATCAAGTTTCAAAAAATATCATCCTTTACAATAAACAGTTATTTTGTTAAGGGCTTCTAACATCTGTTTTGTTGATAACCTTAGGAGACAAAAGCAATCTCAAGATGGGAGTAGGGTAGAAGAAGGAAAAAAAAGAATAAAAATGAAGTTATATGATAATTTTTATATGTTTAAAAGGAAAGGCAAGTTGTGTATAATAGATTGGAAGTTTCAAGTGCAATTTTTATTATTTTATGGAAATTCTTGTGTTATTTCATAAATTAAAAATGAAGAAAAAATGGAGAGAAACTACATCCTTAGATCAAATTCTGTCAAGAATTTGAGGTTTCAAAATGTGATAACACTGGAATAATATGATATTGGGGGGAAAATCAAGACTACAAAGACAAAATTGTACACATTTTACCTATACTATTATCTGGATAGAAAGTTACTTGAGAAATGAAAACAATTAACTATTTGATAAACTTAAGTCCCGATTCACTGAAAAATTTCAGAACAAAGCTTATGACAACATATTGACCTTTTAGGAGATGTTTCATGATAATATGTTTTAAGTTGGAACAATGTCCTTATTTATGGTATCTTAAAAGCTCCATCCTTTCATGAAAATATTGGCTACTTCAAATAACTACAAGTCACTGACAATAGCATATTATATATATATATAAAATTATTCTGTACATCATTATTGTTAATCATTTTATCTACATGTTATATTGTTTTAGAGAAAGTGTAGCATAGCGCCTACAAATCTTGTCTGAGAAGCAAGAGGACCAGGATTCAGTGACCCAGGTTACTCTCTAAGACTATAGATTGAAGACTAGTTGGAAATTTTCTCAGTGGAATTCCCTGTACCAATGAAATCCCAATTCCAATTAATAGTTCCTCTTCTCCTTTGAAACAAAAACTGTATACTCTGTGAAGATTGAATGTTAGGCAATATTATTCTTGCTTAGTGGAATAAAATCTTCTTGGTGATGATAATATTTGAGTTAGATTTTAAAGGATGCCCCAACCTTTCAACTGTAAATGGATGATGGTATAGAATAATCTAAGATCCAATATTGAAATTGATTCACCTCCACCTTCATCATGATATGTAAGTGAGTCTGAATTCTTAGCAGATCTAGCAAAAGAATGCAAGTAGTAAATTCCACTATGGTGCAAAGGCCTTGTGTCTGGTCTTGTTCGTTTTCATATTTTGGGGGGGATTGTCAGTAGATTGATCATTTAGTCATGGATTCTTTGTGTCTGCCAACCCACGAATCAAGGAAGAATATAAAATAACCCTAAGTTCTTTGTAGTCCCACTCCATTTCTTTATTTTTTATTTTTTATTTATTTTTTTATTTTTTTTGCTGAGGCAATTGGGGTTAAGTGACTTGCCCAGGGTCACACAGCTGTTACGTGTCTGAGACCAGATTTGAACTCAGGTCCTCCTGACTTCAGGGCTGGTGCTCTATCCACTGCGCCACCTAGCTGCCCCCCCACTCCATTTCTGCAATGACCTTGACAGAGCAGTGGAAAAGTAGGAGAAAGATTTTAAAAATTGCAAGTTTTCAGGTTGTCTGAAAAACAATAGAACAAGAAAAATAAACAAAGTAAAATTAAAAACAAACAAACAAAAAACAAAAAAAGCTGTTAATCCACCAAACATATGATCTTTTTACAAAGATGGAAAAATATACATATGACTGGAAAGGATCTCGGTTTTATCAATTTTGGCAATCTTACAGTTAATGAAACCAGAAGTCAGTGATGTGTTGCCAAATGGAGACATGAATCACCCTTTCTTCTTGGATAAACAAATAAAAGAATTTGAGGAGTAGATGTCTATCATATCCAAGAGGACATACTTATGGGCTTGGATAATTTGGCTAACTTATAATGTTTAAAGGGGCAGGGGGAGAACAGAAAGGACAGGAAAACGTTTTTGTCATCTCTGTATGATAGTATCATTAATCACATAATGCACCTTTTTCTTTTTAAATTACTATGTTCCAGTGTGCTAAATACAGTGCATGCAAATATAGTGAATGAAGCAGATTATTACTTACAAGGCACTTGCTCTCTAATAGTGGAGACAAGAGTTATAACCATAAGCATATAGAACATAAATATAAAATTAAATAAAACAGTTAAGTACAAGGTAGATTAGGAGGAAAGACACTAGCATGTTGTGAATTTAGGGAAAATTTCATGAAGATTTTATTAAATATATGAAATATATAAGTAATATATTAATATATTAAATATAACCTGCATCTTAAATGGAAAGAGGTGGGATCTCTTAATTGGATAGAATAAGGAAATGCAATGAAGGTATAATTTTTGGTCAGTTCTAAGGCACAGTGATAGGAGATGGAGTGTCATGGTCATGAAATGGGTTTGTAAAAAAAATACCATGAAAATAATTCCCGGTTAAGTACCAACATGCATAGAGAAATTCAATAAAGTACTTACTCAAAACCCTGTAAATCAGTCAACTAGCATTTATTTCATGTTTACTATGAGCCTAATACTGAACTAAGCGCAAGAAATTAAAAAAAAAAAAACATATATTAGAAATATAGTCCCTGTCCTCATGGAGCTCCACTCTAATGAGGGAGGGCACACATAAAAGGAAGCTGTAATTATGGAGAGGAGGACAAAAGTACTCAACATGGGGGCATGGTAAAAAAAAAATAGAGTGCAGTCTGGAGAGGAATGAAACATAATTGGTCCATGACAACTTTATAAATGGAGGTTCTTGGGAGAGTCATGTGATCAGAGGAGAAGGATTTAGGATCAGAGAATACTTCCAATGTGTGAATTTTAGAACTAAAGTGAGGTTCAAAGATGAAGAGCTGGTGCTTGATAAATGAAATTAGAGTACACTTTAGAAAGAAATGGATTAAATACTTGTTCTTGACAATAAGTCTCCAACTCTGAATAGAATTTTTCTGATTTATTTTAGTCTGTGTAAGTCACCCTAACCAAACATGAGGCTCAACTCAAATATTTCCTCCACCATAAAGATTTCCCTGACCTCTCTTAGCCCCATGCAAGATAGCTTTCTTTAAAAACAAAACAAAACAAACAAACAAACAAACAAAAAAAACCTCATAGCATTCTGCTTGGACCTTTTCTTTTCACTTGAATCTCTTTCCCTTGTATCATGGTTATTTCTCTACTCGTCTTTGTTATTCCAGCCTGTGTTAAAATGAAACCACCCTGAGAATAAGGTCTGTTTTGAACCTCCTTTCACTTTCATTTTGTTGGATTTAATAGTTGGATATTATGAAGATAATAGATGTTACAAATCAATACATATGATTAAATAATTTCCTGGATGTAGTAGACCACCATTAGATTAAAATATTTAAAAACTTAGTTCAATATGAACTGCATGAATACTTAGAATAACTGCCTTTGACAGATCTTAACCATACAATTGATTAAACAAAATCTGAAGAAAATATTTGGCTCACATATGATATAGGTAATACCAAAACAAAAACAAAAACAAGAACAAACCCTATGCAGGTAAAAAAAATAAATCAAATATTTACTTGGGATATTAACATCACCATTGATTAGCAGTTTGCAAAATTTCTATAGAAAACTTTAACTGAACCTATTCCATGTGCTATTCTTTTGTGATTCTCTAGAAATATGAAAGAAATGGACTGAATGATTTCTAACTCTGGTACAATGAATAGAACACTGAGATTTCCAATCAGCAAGAGATCTATGTGCTAAATAGGCAACAAACATTAGCTGTGCAAACATGAGTAAAACCACCTCTCAGTCTCAGTTTAATTACCTAAAAAATGGGGGAAAATAATACTTCTTTCCCACAATGGCAAAAAGACACTACTCAGCTGAAACAACCAGTTCAAACAACTTGCAACACACCCTCTTTTTTATCACCCCCAAGTTTTAACATAGGCTCATTATCCTAGGTTTAGTCTTTCTGAAAAGGGGGATTAGAATTTTCAGTGTCCCATTGTACTTCTTACTGTTAATTCCCAAGAAAGAAATCTATCTTTGGTGCTAATCTCCCTTCAAAGAGGAAAGAAAGGGAAGATATATAATGAACAAATATGAACCAAATATTAGACCAAACATTTTTCCTCACTACAAAAAAGGGATATTAAATAATTAAGAATTATTCCATGATCAGAAAGAAGCTCATGACTTTTTGCTAGTCCAATCAGTTTGGAGAGAAAATATAAATCTTGTTTTAAACTAATCTAGTAAATATTTTTAATCTCCTAGTAAGTGCCAGACATTTCATTGTTCATACAATTTTTAATTTAAAAAAAAGACAATCCCTGCTCTCAAAGAGCTTTCAATATAATTGGGGGGAAGGGGAATTAACAAACATAAAAATAGACATGCAATCAAGGAAGTAGATGGACACCAAGAGGTATTAAGTGTGAGGACATCTTATTATATGGAACTGATATCAGAGAAATAAATGTAAAGTGGAGTGATATGAATTGCTGAATGCCCATTTTCTATCTTCTCAAGAAGAAGGCATTGGGAAGGGGGTTAATATTCTACTTATACCCTGAGGAGAGAGGAATCTGAGGGAAGTGGTAACAATCAAGTGCCTGTTCATGAGACATATTATATTAATTTATTTGTTGTATTTTATTTATATATAATACATATTAAATTACATTTCTTTAATCATCACTTGTCATTGTCCAATCAGAAAGTAAGCAAAATGTTCTAGTGGTTTCTCTCTGTCAGTACTTCTTGCAGATTGTGTGCTTCAGCTGCCATTGCTGCCATCCTAGCCCACTACCCTGGTCCATCCTGTTTTTTGCTTTGGCTGCTGATGCTGTTACTTCTGTTCTGGTGCTGTTAAGGGGGTGAAATAAAAGAAGGGGACTAACTGTTTTAAATTCTGACAAGATCATCTACAATGGAAAGAAGACACAAGAAGGAGGCATTTCAGATACAGGATTGTCCAAATAATTATTAGTTCATTATTTTTCGATGGTGGGGTGAAGTATAATGCTTCCAATATTCTCAGCATTCTCTCATTTTACAGCATTGAAATAGCTTCAGGAGTATTTCAAAGCCATAGGGAAGAAGCATCCTGAGGAGTGAGTCACTCCTTAAATGTATCCAGACTTTTGGCTCAGTCACCAATTGACGTCTTTTTTGTCATCACATAAGAACTGACTGACAGGGAACTGTCAAAAAATCTGAAATTGGGGAGAAGGGGAATGGGTTTCACTGACATACTGATTGAACATACTCTTAGAGGAGTGACTCTTTGGGGATGAGACAGGTGGTATACACAACTTAACTTTATCAAGCAGTCTTGAGTAAAGTGATTAAAATATGTGAGTTATGAGGAAGAGGAATAAGATGACCAGAGGAGGCAAAGGAGGAGAAAGAGGAAAAGAAGGAAGAGAAAATGGATCCTAAGATTACACATATGTATGACTGAGAACTCTCTTTTAAAAATGATCTACAAGAAAGGGAGGTAGAAGGAGAATAAATAATTCTAAGGCTTAACTTTGTTCCCATATTTTAAATATAAGAGAAGACAAAGATGAATGGTGTAAGCAACAAAAGTGAGTTTTTAAAGAATGCTCAGAATTGTATATGTTTAAGCTATATTAAATTATTTTCTATCTAAGGAAAGGGAGAGAAGGAGAAAAATTTGGAACACAAGGTTTTGCAAAGGTGAATGTTGAAAACTATCTTTGCATGTATTTAGAAACTATCTTTGCTTGTATTTTAAAAAGCTATTAAAAAGAGTGCTGAGAGAGAATTAATGGCTAACAGTTATTTTAATAGTTTCTCAATATACGTACCAAATAACTCTTGAAGTAGATAGTAAAAGTATTATTTTGCCCTTTTTACAAATAAAAAAACTGAAACACACAAAAGTTAAATTATTAAACCAAAGTCACATAGCAAGTGATAAAACTGGAACTAGAACAAAGATCTTCTGAAACCCCTCTCAGTACAGGGATTTGCTTTGGGATTGGTAAAAAAAATTCCTACAGATGTTGTAATTTAAACTGTTTTGAAGACAGAAAAACATTCTAAGAGGTAGAAGTGAGTTGGAAATTGATTCCACATATTGGGAATAACCAATGTCCAATCAAAAAGATGGAAAATGGAGTGTCAAGAGAACAGAGTCATTTTGTGGGAATGCCAAGATGTATAATAAAACTGCAAAGTTAGATTGGAAACAAGTTATGAAAGGCTTTAAAAGCTAAGAGGCGACACATATATTTGATCTTAGAGGCAATGAAGAGATTGAAGTTAATTGAGGAAGGAAGTAATCAGGTCAGACTTGGCAGGCATGTGTCGAGATAGATTGGCAGGGAAGAGATAAGGCAGGGATGAAAATTAGGAGGCTATTGCACTAGTTTGGGAAAGGGGCAATGTTTACCTAAATTAATACGGTTTCCAGGGAAATTAAAAAAAGTGATAAATCAAGAGATGTGGACCTAGAAACAAAGATTTGGAATATGGTAGTATATATGGGAAAAACCAAGAGATACTGTGGAGATAGAAAAAATGATTTGTCAAATAATGTTATATATATGCAAGGAGGGAGAGGATGAAATCAAGTACAATGCCAAGGTTGCAAACTTGGGTAACTGAAAATATGGCATTATCATTTATGGAAACTGGAAAATTTTCAAGGGAAGTACAGCAAAGCATAAAATCAAGACAAGTAACTTTGTGGGTTGTTATTTTTTCTTTTTTTTTTAAAAAGATTCTTTTAGTTATTTAATTATCTCTGAGTTGAAGGAGTCATTAAATGTTTTAGGTTAAGAAGCAGAAAGCTGGGTTACAGTATGCACTAAGGAGGAAAACTCAGACTAAACTAAGCAACAAAAAATCAAAAATATCTATATCAATATCTAAACAACCTGTCAAAAATGTGTTCCAGATATCAAATAGTTGCATTAATTAGTATGTATTACTTTACTTGCAAAGAGGTTAAAATATTTTGATATATTGTGTTTTAATATATCCTGTGAAAAAAACATAAGAAATATTCTATACCTAGATATTTCAATTAAAATTTAAATATTTTACAAAATGCAGGAACTAGACCAAATTCCTAACAGTGAGTTTATGACTACATATGAGGATCAAAGAAAGTGATATTTTAATGTATGAAAGCCAAACAAATAACAGCTAGAGGGGTACATGAGCTAGCTAATACTTATATGATGCTTTAAGATTTACAAAGGTGGGCGGAGCCAAGATGGCGACCTGCAGGCAGCGTTCTCTGTGAGCTCCTGAGACCTTCCCTCAGACCCAGACAAATCGAGTCTCCAAACTGGTTCTGGAGCGAGGGCTCCACCAAACACTTGCACTACAACTCACTTTTATCAACAATCTACTTTGAAAAAAACATAGGAGGTTAGCCTCAGGGGAAATCGGCCCCTGGTCGCAATCAGACGCCAACCAAGGCTGAAGTCAGGGCTGAGATAGAGGGGCAGATTTTAGGCACCCAGGAAGCCCCTGGGAGATGCATGGGCCACTTTACTCTGCTTGCAGGCAGGTGCTTTGGCAGATCTGCCTTTGGTAAAGGGTAGATTGAGAGCAGCTGAAAACGTGGTCCTAGTGCGGATTTAGTTATCCAGCCTCAGACCGGAAGTAAACGTGGCAAACTGCCCCAGGGCAAATTGAAACTGCAGCAATATTCCCTGCTGGTGACTGATACCTCAACTCAAAATTATGAGTAAGAAGCAGAAGAGAGCTTTCACCATAGACAGCTTTTACGGAGAAAAAAATAGAGCAGTCCCCAGATCCTGAGATTCTGAAAACAATCCCAGATGAAGCCACAAAGGCAGACTGAAGCTGGTCTCCCTTCCAGAAGGCTTACCTGGAAGATTGCATAAAGAATCTCAAAAGAGAGCTAGAAGAAGAATGGGTAAATAAATTGAGATCAGGGCAACAGAGATATCAAAAACTGGAAAACAGGACTGGTGAATTGGAAAAAGAAAACAATTCACTGAAAAATAATATTGGTGAATTGGAAAAAATCACCAGTTCACTGGAAAATAAAAATTGTGAATTGGAAAAAAACAACAATTCACTGAAAAACAAAATTGGTGAATTGAAAAAAATCACGAATTCACTGGAAAATAAAAATGGCAAATTGGAAAAAGACAACAATTCCCTGAAAAACAAAACTGGTGAATTGGAAAAGACAACAATTCATTGAAAAATGAAATTGGCAAAATGGAAAAAGAATGCATTGAATCAAGAAATTCAATTGGCCAGCTACAAAAGGAGCTTAAAAAGATAACGGAAGGAAATAATACTTTAAAAATTAAAATTGAACAAATAGAAGTAAATGACTCAATAAAATTTCAGGAATCAGTCAAACAAAAACAGAAAAATGAAAAAATAGAAGAA
>JAJPUD010033739.1:0-11193 GCA_023553655.1 Myrmecobius fasciatus
CAATCGGAGAAGCAGAGAGCTACTAAAATTAGCCTTGTTTCTCAGTATAACATTGTAGGTGTCAGGGGTTTATAAGGGGAGCAAGAGCTCATTGACTTTGATGACAATGTCCCAGAGCTGAGGCTCGTGGAGAACAACTGCACTGACTCCATTGTGCTACAGATCAGGGGGCACAGTGGCCGGAGGGCTATAGGAGACCCCCTTATCATCCCCAGGGAGCATCGATCCCTAACTGTGGTAGGATCTGCTCTGTGGCTCAGCCAGCTCATCACGTCCGTTTCCTTCTCCAGAAAAGAATAAAGATCGAGGGAATAACACGATCGGAGCGCGACTGAACAGGGTGGAAGACAAGGTAGGAGTCGAGGCTCGGGGCTTCCCTTTGCCTCCGTTTGGTTTTTGGTTGTTGTCAGTGGCGTTTGTTTGTTTTAATTTATATGGAATTCACGCTGCTTTATGACTCCTGTTGGGAAAGAAAAGTCAGAGCAAAAGGGAAAGAACACGAGAGCAGAGCACGTGTGGTTTGCGCTCACCCTCCCTAGTGCTTTTTCTGTCCAGAGTCTCTTGGGACCGCTCTGGATCCCTGATCCCTGAGAAGAACAGAGCCTTTCCTAGTTGATCCGCGCCAGTTCCTGCTGCTTCTGTGCACACTGTCCTCCAGGTTCTGCTCGTTTCCCTCAGCATCAGTCCGTGTGACTCGCTCCTAAGACCAGCCTGTTCATCACTTTTACAGAACCATATTCCATGACCTTCATTCACCACACTTTGTCCAGCCACTCCCCAGCTGATGGCTCCCACTCACTTTCCACTTCTTTGCCTCCACAGAAAGGGCTGCTACAAACATTTTTGCACGTGGGGGTCCTTTCCCGCCCTTATGATTCCCTTGGGATACAGACTCAGGAACAGCACTGCTGGGTCAAAGGGTACCTACATAGTTTGCTAGCCCTTTGGGCATCTTGCTCTCCAGAATGGTTGAATAAGTTCACAACTCCACCAACAATGCATTAGGATCCCAGTTTCCCCACATCCCCTCTGACATTGATCATTATCTCTTCTGTCCTCTTAGTCTGAGAGGTGTGAGGTTACCTCGGCGTTATTGTCATTTGCCTTTTTTTCCATCTATAGTTCTATTCCATATGGAGAAGTGAGACCTTTGTCAGAAATACTGGCTGTAAGGGTTTTTTCCTGTCTTTGTACTTCCTTTTAATCTTCTTCCTGTTGATTTTGTTTGTGCAAAACCTTTTTAGTTGAAGGTAATCAGACTTGTCCATTTGGCCTTTCATAACGTTCTCTAGTTCTTCTCTGGTCACAAACTCCTCCCTTCTCCAAAGATCCGACACGTAAATTGTCCCTTGTTCTCCTCCTTTGTTTGGGGTATCCTGCTGCATGCCTAAGTCACGTGTCGCTTGGACCCCATTTTGGCTGGGGGGGATGAGGGTCTGCGCCGAGTTTCTGACCTGTTCTTCTCCAGTTCTCTCAGCAGCTTGTGTAAGAGTGACTTCCTGTCCCAGAAGTAGGGGGTGGGGTTCTATCAAAGTTTAGCTTGCTCTAGGTCCCAGTTATTGCGCCGCGTGTCTCTAATCGGTTCCCCACCCGCCGCTCTGCTTCTTAGCCAGGGCCACACGGCCTCAATGGCCGCTGCTTTGTAATGGTTTTGGTGTATTTTCCATTACTGCCCTTGATATTCTTGCCCTTTTGTTCTTCCAGGTGAGTTCCGGTGTGAGTTTTTCTAGTTCTGTAAAATAATGTTTGGGCAGTTTGACCGGATGGCACTGAGCAGGGCAGAATTATTGATTATGTTAGCTCGTCCCGCCCATGAACAATTGACGATTGTCCAGTTGTTTGGCTGTGACTCTCTGTGTGAGGAGGGGCTTGTAAGGGGGTCATACAGTTCTTGGGTTCGCCTTGGCTGCCCCAGCATTTCCGCCCTGTGGAGCCCTGGGAGAGCTGGGGGCTGGGACCAGGGCCATGGCCTGAGGTAGGTATCCAGGCCCTTCTTGAGGGGCTGTTAGAAGGAAGGTCACATACACACAGTCACACACAATCTCACACACCGCTGTTCTCCCCCAACCCCACCCTCTGGCACCAGAGCATTGATTGGCTACAGCAAAGGGCGCAGGCGTGTGGAGTCAGCTCTGAGCAGGAGTCCCGGGTCATCTCTCCAGGGGTGATGGATGGCAAGCACGGCGGTTGTGCTTTGCTCTGCAGCTACCCCTGAGCCTGCTCTGTGCAGACCCTGGCCCTGGCCCTGGCCCGGTGCCCGCACACAAGGCGCTATGAGCCGCTCAGTCTCTCTGGGAGGGAGACTGTTTCGTGTCAAGAGCCCCGGTTGTGGCTGGTCCTTGAGTGGATCCGAGCCCGGGTCTCTCAGAGTTTCATGTTTATTGGGTGGTTGCCCCCTGGATCCACCGGCTTCATTGTTTGAGGTCCCCAGCCCCCCCCTTCTCTGAAATCGCCCTTCACCATTTCCTCCCACCCCACAGCTTCCATCCCTCACTCACCACAAGCTGCCCGGTCACTCTCCAGCTGATGGACATCCCGAAGCTCCTGTGAGCCCCTGGGGCCTGAGGCCGGACCGGGAGGTCTCATATCCCCAGAGTTTGGGGTTCCCCGAAGGCAAAGGTCAGCTCTCCCATCGGTTCCGCTCTCCCCCAACTAGGGGTCCCTGGAGGACCTCAGCCCCCCCCCCTCTGCCTTTCCTTCCCCCTTACAAGGAGAAGGTCCCTTTGTAAAGTGCCGGGGGGGCTTATGGGGGTTAGGAATGAGGGAGTGAATGAATGACCGAGACCCTCCATTCCCTCCCTGGGCCGGGAGGCTGGGGACCAGCTTCCGGGGAGCATCCCGGCTCTCTGGGGCTCAAGCTTCCCAGGAGCATCCCGGCTGTCTCGGGACCAGCGTCCCTGGGGGAATGAGTCCCTCTGGGCTGCGGGCCCCTCTCGGGGAGGGTCCCCCTTGGACGTGGGAAGACAGCACAGTAAAGGGAATCCTAGCCGTAGAGGCTGGGGATGGGGTTCAGCCCTCTGACAAGACTCAGTTTCCCTAGCTGTAAAAGGAGGAGTTCGGGCCAGACGGCTTCCCTCCTCCTCTCTCTGCATCCGCCAGACACCGTTCTGGCCCAGGGGCCCCTGGAGAGCCTCGTTTCTGCGCCATGAGCCCCACTTCCTTTCCGCCGCCTCGGGGCCCTCTCCGGCTCCCCCCACTCGGGCCCTTAGGGGGCCTGGCCCCGGGGCCAGCGTGCTCCTGGGCGGCACCCATTAATCAGTCCTTGATGTATGGAGGCCATTAGGATTTAATTAGGTTAAGATGCAGATGTGGGGGAGGGGATTACCTCATGGCTGTGCATGGAGAGTCCGGCTGACGTCAGCGGCGTTAGTGGCTACAGGGCATAAGTGTGTGTGTGTGGGGGGGGGGGTCAGCGCTGGGCCACGGGCCTTCGGGCTCAGCTTGGGGACCCCCGACCCTCCTCCTTGACCCGGCCTGGCCCACAACGGGAGGGGGAGCAGGTGCTCTGAGCTGTGAGGGCGGGCTCTGGGCCCACGCTGGAGGGGCGGAGGGAGCAGACCCCGGGCCGGCCTCCGGCCAATCCACAGCCACGCCGGGACGTCGGAACCGAGAGGGTTCTTAGAACGGCCCCGAGCTGGGGAGAAAGCAGGTGGGGAGTCAGAGGCCGCCCCCCCCAATTCTCCTGCAGCCCCGGGGTCCCATCATCTCACCCGAAGGGGCCCCCTCCGAGCCGGCCGGGTCCCCCACAGGGGCAGATGTGGGCCAGCAGCGGGCCATGCCCGGGGGCCCCTGAGGGTCCCCCCCAATCCAAACAGCGCGGGAAAGTCCAGTAGAACCCAGCAGTGCTGGGCGGTTTTCTAAGGCCGCTGCCCCCGCAGGGCCCGTGAGCTAAAGGGGCTTCCAGCTCTAGGAGACGGCGCAGAGAGCTTTCAGTCCGGAACGCTCATTTCACAGATGGGCAAACTGAGGCCCGCAGCAGAGAAAAGGCCCGGAAGTCGGAGCTAGGAGTCCCCTCGGGGACAGAGGAGGCGGCTGATCCTGGGGGGGGGAAGAAGCTGACCCTGAGGGGGGGAGGAGGCTGACCCTGCGGGGAGGGGGAGGGGGGAGCTGACCCTGCAGGGGGGAGGTTCTCCCAGAGATCCCTGAGTCATTTCCACGCGGCCCCGCCCCCCCAGGCCCCCATGGGCGTGGAGCCAACACAAGCAGCTGCAGCTGCAAAGGTGGGAGCCCCTGTCCCCTCCCCCGCCTCCTATTCCCGCTCCGTGCGCCCGCAGACCCGGCCAGGAGATTCTTGGCAAGCCTCGTGTGGGGAGAATTTTGCTGACGAGTCACTTTGGGGGACGAGGGGGGGCGGGGGGAGGTGCTTTTATCCGCCTTCACCTCCCCCCAACTCCTCTTAAAAACAAAAAGCTGGAGCCTGAAGACCAGCCTGTGCCCAGGAGCCAAGCCCGGGCTCTGGCAGGGCCGGCAGAAGAGGGGCCCCTTCCAGGCTGGCAGGCAGCGGCTGTCCCCCTTGGGCCCTCTGGGCGGAGCTGGGCCCCCGAGTCTCCCTGGCGACTTGCAGGCTGGGCCCGGTGGCCAGGGGTCCGAGGAGGCCTCTGGAGCTTCTCGGATAATGCCTCGATTAGGCCACAAAGGGCGGCCGGGCTGACCCTCAGGGGTCCCCCGTTCTGTCCATCACCACTATGTTCTGCATCTAAATGGAAGGATTCGCTTCCAGGGCATCCTCCCCGCTCCAGACCCAAGCTCGGGGTTGCTGACATCGTCTCCCCGCCCCCTCCCACACTCCGGTGAAGCCCCGTGCCCCGTCTGAGCCTGGGACTCCTCCAGTGGCCTAAGTCCTTGGGGTCCCCAGAGGCTTGAGGGCGCTCTCTGGGATGGCACCCTGGGCAGGGCAGGTGCCCACAATTAGGGAATAAAGCAGCACCAGCCCTCACCAATCAAGAGTTCTGGGGCCAAGTGTCGGGCCAAAGCCTGAACTTGGGGTGACTGGGGAGGAGGCGGGCATCCCCTGCTCAGAGAGGGGGTGCTCCCCAGTGCCTGATGATCAGCTTTGGCCGGAAAAGGTTATCAGGCTGGGGGACCCTCTCATGACAGTGTGGAGACCACCCGTCCTGCGGGACAACCCCCACCCCCCCATGAGCAGCCGGGGCACTGAGGAAGAGAAGGAGGAAAAGGAGAAGGAGGAAGACAGAGACAGAGGAGAGAGGGGGAGGAGGAGGGAGGTGGAAGAAGAAGAGGAAGAAGGAGAAAGAAGAGATGAAGGAAGAAGACAGAGGAGAGGAAGACAGAAGAAAAAGTGGAAGGAGGAAGAAGGTGGAGAAAGAAGAGGAGGAAGGGGAGAAGGAGAAAGAGGAGGAAGGTGGAAGAAGAAGAGGAAGGTAGAAGAAGAAGATGAAGGAGGAGGAAGGTGGAAAAAGAAGAGGAAGGAGGAGGAAGGTGGAAGAAGAAGATGAAGGAGGGGAAAAAAAGGAGGAAGGAAGGAAGAAGAAAGGAGAGAAGGAGGAAGGAGACAGAGGAAGGAGGAGGAGGAGGAGGCCCTGAGCTGCCTGAAAAGCCCTGACTTTCCTGCCTCCGTTCCCCCACCCCCTATTTCAGGCTAGCTCATGTCAGGTGAGCTGGCCACAGTGTGTTCCTAAAAGCAGTTCCGCCTGAGGGGAGCTAGGCCCCCCCACAGCCCTGGCAGAGCCGAGTCCATCAATCAGAGCTGAAGGGCCCTCCTGCCAGGCTGCGGGCCTCCCCTCCCAGCCTTCAGAGCTGAGGCCGGGCCTGAGCCTTTGGGGAGCCTCCTCAGCTACTTTTGCCCAGAGAAAAGAGGCTGGGGGTGAGTGGGGAGCTGTGGGACACTAAGTGTCTGCAGACACCTGTGGGGCTGCCCCATGGCAGGAGAGTCTGGTGGGGAGCCAGCGAGCAGATCTCAGGGGGCCAGCCCCCGTGCAGAACCGGTCCTGCCTCCAGATGGGCAGCCTGAATGTCAGTACCTGAAGCCCCAGGGGCTGAATGTGGGCCCTGAAGCCCGCCTCCCCCCCACGGGGCCTTCCCTCTGCCCTTATCACAGCCCCACTTCCCGGGAATTCAGTGAGCCTTTCCCTGCCTACAGCCTCAGTTCCCCTCTCTGTCGAGTGCTGGCTTCTGGGCAGGCTCAGACCAATGGTCCCTCCTCCTCCTTGCCCTTCAGCACAGCTTCCCCTCCATTCTTTGCAGCTTACAGCCATCCCTCTCAAGTTCTCCTCTTTCTAGCTCACTTGCCCACAGAAAAATGGCCATTTTAAACCTCTCAGCCGCCCCGGGCTGCTCTGGCTTCCACTGGCTCCGAGGGGGTGGTGAGGCGCCCAGGGGACAAGGGTTGCCAGTGTGAGCCCACCGCATGAAGACTTTGGTTACCTGGAGTCCGAGGTCAGAATGGAGGCGTCCTGGATAAATGCTCAGGGCTGGCAAAGGGACTGGTCCATATGATGACAAGCAGCTTGAGCCTGAGGCAGAGCTCGGTGAGGGTGGGGAGTGACCAGGAGAGACTTTTAGTCAAAGGGGTCCACTTGTAAATTCTCGTGGGGGTCCTTCAGGCCTGTGGACTCAGCAGTGGCTCTGAGGTGAGGATGTCAGGGAGCTGAGCCTGATTCTCCTTCACCTTGAAAAAGGATCTAGAGCCCAGGGCTGACTGGTTCCTGCCTCCTTCCTTCCCTCCCTCCCTCCTTTCTTCTCTTCCTTCCTCTCACCTTCCTTCCCTTTTTCTTCCTTCCCATCTCTCTCCCTTTTTCTTTCCCTCCCTCTTTCCATCCTCCCCTCCCTCCCTCCTTCTTCCTCACTCATTCTTGCTGACCCCAGGCTTCTCCTAGTTGGTCCAGAGTTGCTTTCGGAAAGAAGAAAAGGGTGGCAATGGGTAGTCATGTCCCGAGGCTTTTCCTCCCTTCCTGGATGGTGAGAATGACCTTTCTCTGCTCTGGTTGGAGCCATGACCTTGGTATTCTGTTACCCTGAGGCTATTGTCCCCTCTCACTCACTGGCAGCCTCCCTCTTTCCCCTGACACACATGTGTGCACATGCATAGGTGAATACACACGCACAATCTCCTGGCTGAAGGATGGGGATACCCTGAGTGACTCCCCAGGGGGTGAATCAGGCTTGTTTTCAGTTCCCTCTCTGAAACCTCCTTGGAGGACCTTCATTGTGTCCAGTTTTCTAGCCTAGCAAGCTGAATCTCAAATGCCCAATGAGCATTTACCTCCTTGGGGAGAGCAAGGGCAGCAGCATTTCTGCCTTTCTTCACACCCCTAGCTCTTAGCCCAGGGCCTAGCACAGAGCAAATGCTTAAATGCTTGTTGACTGCCTGGCTTCCTCCTTCCTTCCCCCAATCTTCTCATTCTTGGCCCATGGCACTCTCCCTGCCCCTGCGCCCAGGGCCTCCCAGAAGGTCTCATGCAGTATTTGAAGCTTCAGAGGTTGGCACACTCCTCCCAGCTCCTTGTGCAGGCCTGAATTATTAGCCTGTGGACAAGGGTGCCTCTGACTGACTCAGGCACCTGATCTAGTTACCTCTTTATACAGAACAAATACTTCTTTATGTGTGAAATCCAAAACTTGTAGGCACAAAACCATCCAGAGGATTAACAAAAGGGAGCTAGCAACCTGGAGCCCACCTGTTCCAAGAGTAAGGTGTAAAAAGCCTGGAAATGGAGGAGGGGGCAGGTTATGAAGGGCTTTAAAGGCCAAGCAGAGCATTTAGTATTTGATCCCAGAGGTAACAGGGAGCCAATGGAGGCTGTTGAAAAATGAGGGGGATGACATGGTCAGATCTCATTTTAGAAAAATCACTTTGGTGGCTAAAAAAAGGATGAAATGGAGTAGAGAGACACTTGAGGGAGGCAGACACACCAGCAGCTACTGCAATGAGGCATGAGGTGCTGAAAGTCAGGGTGGGGGCACAGTCAGAAGAGAAAAAAGGGCATATTGGGCAGATGGTGCAGAGGTAGAATGGATAAGAGATGCCAGGGAGGTGAAATCCACCAGAGATGCCAGGAAGGTGAAATAGACAAGAGGTGTTACAGAGGTGAAATTGATGAGAGATGCTAAAGAGATGCAATTGACCAGAGAAGAAATGAAATGTTACAGAGGTGAAAATGATGAGGGATGAAATCCCTGAGAGATGCTAAAGAGATGTAATTGACTAGAGATGCTGGAGAAGTGAAATCCACCAGATTTGTTACAGAGGTGAAATAGACAAGAGATGCTGCAGAGGTGAAATTGATGAGAGATGCTAGAGAGATGCAATTGACTAGAGATGCTGGAGAAGTGGAATCCACCAAACATGTTACAGAGATGAAACTGAGGAGAGATGTCAGGGAAGTGAAATTGATGAGAGATACCAAAAAGGTGAAATCTGTGAAAAATGATAAAAAGATGCAATTGACTAGAGATGCTGGAGAAGTGAAATCCACCAGACATGTTACAGAGGTGAAATAAACAAGGGGATGAGGGATGAGCCTTGTTCCACTGGTCCCAGAGGGCACAACCAGACTGATATAGGCTTCAGTCAGGACAAATTTGCTCAGAGTAAACACAGTCCTGGTACAAGAGGAGCTGCCTCAGGAGGTGGTAGCTCCTCCTCAGTGAGGATCTCCAAGCTTTCAGGCCCACCGCATCTCTCCCATTCTGTGATTTCTTAGCTATCCAAGCTGGCAGGGAGTGGTTCCACCCTTGTATCTGCCCCTACTTGAGGATGTTCTTCCTCTGGACCAGGGGAAGTAAGTCCATGGCCACTAGTCCAAGAAGTGCACCGAGGCTGCATCTGGGAAGGAAATCCAGGGAAACCAGGCAAAACAAGACTTTTGTCCCCCAAGGTCTTTGTGTAAAGGTGGTGATCCCTCTAGCCTCTGGTTGAATCTTATGGATTCCCAATTCCAGAGCCATAGATGCATTGGTAGAGATCTAGTCACCTCAAGCTTCCAATTTATAGAGGAACTACAAAGAGGCAGAGAAAGCTACCTTCTCCAACCCTGAGCTCCAAGAGGGCAAGACTAGTAGATTCTACACTCTGTATCTCTACACTTTCTATCAGCACTGTTCCAAGGCTTGCACACAATCCAGGATGAATGAATGAATGAGTGAATATGTGAATGCATGAGTGAATGAATGCATGGATGAATGAATGAATGAGTGAATGCATCCATGAGTGAATGCATGAATGAATGAATGCATGCATGAGTGAATGAATGCATGAACACATGCCTTGGGACTTGGGGAGGGGGTTTCCAGTGAGAATGCTGGTCCCTCTGCTCCTCTGGGTGCCCATCTCTCTGTTCCTGAGCTGTCATTTGTCCTGGCCTCCATCTGCTGGCTCAGTGTGGTGCCCAACACTTAAATGGGCTGCTTCCTGCTTTCCCACCGGGAGCACCTGACAGATGTGCCTTGTGACAAAGTTGTGCTGGGGGGAAATGTCAGCCCTTTGGTGCCAATAAAGGCGCCATTGATCCTGGTGCACAAGTGGTTTCTGTGCTTGATAAGATGAGGCTTGTCCTGTCACTAAACTCAGATCAGCCAGAGCAGAGAAACGAGATGGGGAGGGGGGGAGGGCAAGGGGAGGCTTGGTGGGGGAGGCCATTGGTAGCCACAATGGACCACTGTGCTGGAGCCTCACCTAGGAGAGCCGGAGGCCCCACCCCAGCTGCCCCCCCAGCAACCCCAGACCGGAAGGCTGTCCTCAGGAGCAGCCCAGGCCACCACTGCTCCCCTCCATCTTGAACCCCTTATCCCCCCTCCTCAGGGCAACAGGGACCATTTCAGGGATGAGGAAGGAGACTCAATTTCTGGAATGGGGAACCAGGTCCTGCTCCCCTGTTAGTGCCCCCTCCCGTCTGTACCATTGCCTTGGGTTCAGTGCCCTGGCCACTGCTCCTGCTCTTCCTCCTCAGCCCTGGAAGCTGTTCCCCCAACATCCCCACCGGCCTGGAGCTGCCCATCCTTCTAAGCCTGGTTCCAGTGCCTCTGCTTGGTCCTCCCAACGATCGGGCTCGGAGCAGTCAGTGGGGGGCCTAGAGTAGTGGGGCTGATGGTTGGTGGTTCGGAGAGTCCAGGCTCACCAACTGCCTCCGGCTTCCAGCTCCACTCAGGCAAGAGTGGTTCCACTCTGGGTCTGCAGTCCAAGCTCAAATGCAGTTTCAGCCATTTAGGACCTCTAGGATATTAACCTCTCTGAGCCTCAGTGTACTCATCTCTGTAATGGGGATTTGGAGGCAGGGATGGCGTCCTGGTCAGGGTCTTCCAGGACGGGGCTCAGCCCTTCCGGGTGCCTTGGGGGCAGGCCCCTGGATTCTCCAGTTCTGTCCTGCCCATCTCTCTAGCTCAGTCTGCGCAGAACCCTAGACGCAGGAGGCTTCTCCTTGACTCTGCCTTCCCCGTGTCCACGCCGGCACCACTCGCATCTGGGGCCTTCCCTGTTCTCCCCTCCTTCCGCCAGTCCGATCCCAGCAGGATTCAGGGTCTGCTCCTTCCCTGCCTCCCCCCAAGAACTGACCTTGTGTGGTTGTGGCTGGTGGTCAGCTGAGGTAGAGGCAGAGTCCAGGGGAACAAAAGGCCCCGACCAGCTCTCGGCCTTCAGAGGCAGAGGCCTGGCTTTGGCACCCAGACCCGGAGCTGAATCCTCCCTCCTCCCTTCCTGCCCTGGGGAGAGACCCTTCCCCCGCTAGTCCTCAGTGGGACCCCCGACCTTCTCTTCCGGGATCCCATGCCCGCGGCTCTTGGCCTCTTCCTTCAGGGTGCCAAGTCTGCGGCCCGGCTCCCTGCTGGCCTTCCCAGAGCGGGGTCCTGGGCGCAGGTTGCCCTCAGCTGCACAACATTTTCAGCCTAATTCTTGGATAATGGGCAATTTATTCTGGGGTCCCTGAAAAGAAAAGATAGAATTAAAAGCAGGGGAAGGGACAACTCCTTCCCTTTCCATTTCCTCATTAACATAATTGCAAACAGACCAGGCTAGCCTGAGAGTAATTGTGATCCTCCCGGGCCTCTGATTAAGTCCTTCCTGACATTAATTACTCTGGCAGGGAGAAAAATTGGAACTCTGTGTATTTGTGACAAGAAAATGAGGAAGACGGTGCTGGCTGGAGGGTAGATGGCTGGAGGATGGCTGGATAAATGGATGGATGGATGAATAGATGGATGGATGGATGGATGGATGGATGGATGGATGGATGGATGGAT
>JAJPUD010033740.1:0-11191 GCA_023553655.1 Myrmecobius fasciatus
AAAAAAAAAAAAAACGGCGGCTGCAAAAAGCTTTGCCCTGGGTTACGTCGAGTTGACTTAAAGTGCTGACCAGTGGGGGCTAGAACTAAGTCCGAATTACTCCTTAAACAAGGCAAGTCTGCCAGAACACCTGCCCCCAATCAGGGAAGAGTGTCCTGAATGCCTCAGATTAACTCCAGGTGTTTGGAATTTGGAGTTTGGAGTTTGGAATTTCTGCCAAGATGAGCTGAGCTGAGTCCCACCCTCACCTCCGGCTTACGCAGAAGTCGTCTATTTATCTCTCTGTCTGAGTCCGACTAACCTGATATGAAGTTATCCAGAGAGCAGTGTCCAAATATTTCTGAGTTTGGTGACTTGAAGATCAGTTCAAAGGCTTATTTTATTGTTGATTTGAAAGAAGATCGGAGGAGAGGCAGAAAGTCACCTTTTCACTCTGCCATTTTGGCTCCGCCCCCAGTGAGTCACAATGATCGATTCTAATGGACATGGCTCTCTTCAACAATGAGATGATTGAGACCAGTTCCAATGATCTTGTGATAAAGTCATCTACATCCAGAGAGAGGACTATGAGGATTTGGTGTGGTTCACAACATTAGCATTTTCACTCTTTTTATGGTTTGCATTTTATTTTTTGTCATTTTTGTCTGTTTGATTTTATTTTTCTTGTGCAGCAAGATAATTTTAGAAATGTGTATGCATATATTATATTTAGCATACATTTCTACCATATTTAATATATTTTTGACTATTTGCTATCTAGGGAAGAGAATGGAAGAAGGGGGGATTGGAACACAAGGTTTTGAAAAAGATAATGTGAAAAAGTTATCCATGCATATGTTTTGAAAAATAAAAAGCTTTAATAAAAAAGGAGTCCTAGGTCCTTTCCTGCTTTGCTGGGGCTGAGACCAGTCTGTGCTGGTTCTGCCTCCACTGTTCCACTATTTTACTTCTAAGTCAATACCAAAGAGTTTTGATGATTGTAGCTTTATAATAGTGTGTTAGATCTAATAAAATTTGGCAACCATCTTTCTTTTTTTTCATTAATTCCCTTGATTAAGATATTTTATTTCATTGCATTTTAATATAAGAAATTTAGTTCTTTAATTATTATTGCAATCCAATTTTCAAGGCCTTTAATTGTTTAAGACTATTATGTTCTTCCAATATTATTGACCTTTTAACCTGATCTATAGTTTTTCTTCTGTCTATATCTTGGAGGTGCACATCTATTAAAATATTTTAAAGACTATTGTTTTCAAAATTGCCTCCATTTTATGTTCTAAGTTGTCTGTTATCTTTTCTTTTTTTCTTGTTCTTTGATAATTCTGATATCTATACAAGTTTTAAATTTTTTCTGTTGTTTCTTATTTATTTTTCTATTTCTAAATTTTTACCACTTTTCTATTATAATTTCTGAATTTTTCATGTATTATTTTTCATTGCCAAGCATTAGGAAATTTTCAGATGATTTATTATGTTATCTAAGCATTACAGAGCCTATTATAAAGAAATGGAACCTGAGGCCCAGAGATTCTAAGTGATAATTCCAAATTTGCAAATTTAATAATAGAATTAGCATTTGACTCCACGTCACGTGACTCCATTATATCATACTAGTATGGATTTTCATGTCCCACTTGTGCCTAGAAATGAGCCATGTAAAAAGCCAGTGAAATTAACCTTTCCTATTATCTGGGGCTGTCTATTCCAAGTAAAGTTTATTTTTTTTTAAATCCAGCTTTTTCATACTCTGGCAATGTGGTACCTGGCCCAGAAACATTGCTATGATCATTTTGTTAAACAAGCTAATTTGATTGAAAGTCCAACACTTACATATATTATAATCTTTGAGAGCACAGCTCATTTTAGTGTCCTTTTCCAGACAAAGTTACTCACTTAATTCTTGTCATTGCCTGTCTGTAGCTGGAAGCAAGTTATCTATTATCCACATCTTGAGTATTACCTATCTAATCATGTGCAGTTAAGATGTAGGAAGCCTTTTTCCTTTCTTCCTGTCACAGTGAGGGGCTCTGAAAATCCTGCTACCAACCACATAGCCTGGGGTTGCACAGCACCTTCAAGCCAAGCTTTATAGGGGTGGGGGGATTGGTGTGACATTTACTTTGCCATTTTATTGGCTTTCCAACTGTACTTCAAAACAGACATGTCATCCATTATCTTCTTTTACTCTCTTTCTCACCACCTTCCCCCAGGTTATCAGGATTGTTCAGCTAAGAGGAAAAAGCTGAAAATATTAATATTTCAGTGACTTTTGGCAGTCACTCCAGAGTCGGGTTGCTTCTTTCTAAGGCAGCAAATTAAATCTCAATAAATCACACAATTCTGTATTAGAACCCAAAAAAACTCTATAACCTGCCATAGATATTTCAAATTAAGACCTTTACTAAAATTTAGCTGGGAGGAGATTAAGTTGTGATGCCAGATTTGAAGAGAAGGCCATTCCCTGAAAATTGACCAATTAATTAAAGATACTTACCCCTTGTGTCTTCCTTACTGTTTCTATGACTATTATATAAAGATAGAATACAGAGATCAGCACCAGACATCTGAGAAAATATTTTAATAGGAAAATTTTTATTTTTATTTCTGTATGACTCATGATATTTTTTTTGCCAAGATATATTTTTATAGCTTTAACCTTATGTATTTTAAATAGAAAGTCATAAATGCCCCCTTGCAAAGAGCTTTAATGTAAATACACATATAAATATATATAAATATATTTGTATACGCATACACATATACCTATATATTTATGGCAATTCTCTTTGAGCAGGGATGAACATTACGTATATGTACATACATATGTACATATATATGTGTGTGTGTTTCAGTTCACATATGTGTATTCACACATGTAGATATTCACTTTTGTTCATCATTTCAGTTTTGTCTGACTCTTTGTAATGTAATTTGGTATTTTTTTGGTAAAGATAATAGAATGATTTTCCATTTCCTTCTACATGTACAGATGTAGAAACTGAGACAATAGAGTTAAGAGACTTACTCAAGGTCACAGTTAGTAAGTGTCTAAGGCCAGAGTTGAATTCATGAAAAGGTGTCTTCCTGACTCGAGGACTGTAACTCTATTCATTGAACCACCCAGTGCTTCTACTCATATGTATATATGCATAAATATATAAATATATCATTCTTGTTATAGGCATACATACACACCTACAGATATGAGTATGTGTCTTTTTATTAGACAGAAAAGTAACATTCAGATATTGAACTAAGGGTTATTACAAATTGTACCAGAGACTTGGAAGGGTATTAGACTCAATTTGCCAAAAATTAAGATATCTCAAATTGAACAAAAAGAAAGCAGAATTAGTTAACTTCTGTTTTGAGTTTTAGAATATGTTTATTATTAGACTAGATTAGGATCATATTGTAATTTCATCCAAGGAAGGATTTGTGTATCAAAAGTCATTGTAGATTAAGATTGCTTCTGGATCTCTTCCCAGATAAGATGGCCAGCCTCACAATATTAGCAATGTCATCTAAAAAACCATTTAGGCTAAACTTTTAATTTTATAAGTGAAGAAATTGAGGCTCAAGGAGATTAAGTCACTTGACCATTGTTATATATATTCTAGGTGTCAGAGGAAAGATTTGACCTTATGTTCTCTGATTCCAGAGACACTACCTTGTGCTCTGTGCTTTGCTGGTGTCTATTCACATGAAAGATGAATGAGGCCAACCTGAAGTGAGTTCTTACCAGTGACCAAGAATATGACAAGTGTTAAAGCAGCTCTTTTGT
Source organism: Myrmecobius fasciatus (assembly GCA_023553655.1). Classification (NCBI taxonomy): domain Eukaryota; kingdom Metazoa; phylum Chordata; class Mammalia; order Dasyuromorphia; family Myrmecobiidae; genus Myrmecobius; species Myrmecobius fasciatus. Next base: position 3,788 of record JAJPUD010033740.1, read on the forward strand.
TCTCTTTTATAAACCACAAAGAAGTAGATAAATAATTGCCTAGAAAGGTCCTGTGCCTTTCCAGAAATACAGAAAAAAGACCCATATTCCTGGGGCCAACAGATGTGATGATTTCAAGCAAAACCAAAAACATATACAAATTTTAAAAAATACAAACATGTCAAAGCTGGAACAACATGAAATAGAAAGAAATTATGAAGAATGTAAACTATAGTGGCAAAGTTTCTCCGTGGGAAGAGGATACCAAGGTTAGCCTGAATGCTTTTATTCTATAACCATCTGGAATCACTTTTTTTGCAATATGTTTCCAGAAAATTAGAGAGCAATGAAAAAACTCACCAGAACCAGCAAAAAAGTCCAATATTGATTTTTAAAGTTGTTTTTTTTTCTTCTGGGCAAGGGCAGGTATTGGAGTTGATTCATCTTGGGTCATGGCTCCCTGGACAGTGAGGGCAATTACTCACAGGCAGGATCTCTGAGCACTTCAAGATTCTTTGTTTCCCAATATCAAAAATAATTAACAACTTGAGAGGTCTTGCTGTTAAATATCTGGTGTTCAAGACTATCTACTATGAAGAAAAAGGTTAGAGTTGTGGGTCAGTGGATACAAAGTCAATGAACTTAAACAAAAAATAAGTATAACATTTAGAATTCATGGAAAGGCAATCTTCAAATGATGAACAGGAAATGTTCCAAAAGGAAGCAGGTGAATTGGTTGTGTAGGAACTGAAATGAAATTCCCCATGCAACTGAAGTTATTACACTCCCAGGAGAGGTCACACACACACACACACACACACACACACACACACACACACACACATATATATATATATATATATATATATACATAAACAATATTTAGCCCATCATTTTCAAAATGTAATATCAATGAAACTTTTATTATGAAAAAAAACCCCTGCAAGTTACTTAACTTCATGGGTCTGTTTCCCTTTTTATAAAATGAGGTTAGATTAGACTGCCTCTAAGGTTGTTTCCAATTCTAGATCTATGATACCAGGTTTCTTTTATAAAATTTGTTCTCTAGAGGAAGACATTTTAATCTTCATGAATTAAATTACATTTTAAACAAGTCTTCTGATCTCAGGGAAAACATTGAGGTGCATACGCAAAATGTTGCTCAAGATTAGAGCCACTGAATGATCTCAGTAGATCTTGCAGGACAATGGTACTGAGAGAAAACTATATTGAAGTGCATTTAGCCCATGAATAGAACTGTATTTATAGACTCTAACTTTCCTCTAGTTGTGCCTTTTGGTTCTAAAGAATTGACCCATAATGATATAATAAGCTTAGATTAAGCTTATCATTCAAGTCATTGATCCTTCTTCACTCTGTCCTACCTAACCATCCTACAAACTGACCTGTTTGATCCTTTTAAAAGAAACACAGGGGGAGCACATTTTTTAAGTGCATGTCTTGAGCTCCAGCCCTGATGGTTTGTTTGAAGGACATGAGAGATGGAAGGGAGGTATGGTGATATTTCTGGAACTAGTCACTTATTAACAAATCTGCATCTGAAAAAGGAGGCACTGTATGACAATTCTATATTTGCAAAAGAAAAATACCTTTTTCACCAGCAGGAATGCCATTGTTCTCTGTCTTCAGTTTCTTTTCCAAGTTACTTTTAAAGTGATGATTACATGTAAAAATATCTCTAGGGTCAGACTACTTCTAGGAATCAAGATGACTGAATAAGCAGGGAATCATTGTAACTCTCCCATGTTCACCTCTAGATAACCATAAAATAGCACTCAAGACAAGTCATAGAACAGCAGAACTAGCAAAGAGATAGGAAGAAAGAATCTTTTAGCCCAGGAAAATTGAAATATTGGCAGGAGGGGATCTGTCTCACTAAGGTAAAGGGTGGATCTCACTCCAGGATAAGTCAGTAATAAATCCTACCTCAGCAAGCCAACAGGTCATCTTAAGCTCCAGTGTGATGGAGCAAATAAGCATCAACAGCAAAATCCTTTACATGCCTTAACATAAACAACAGGACTTGCAGATTCCTTCCCCCCAAACCATCATATGCTTTGGAGTAGCCCCAGGCAAACAGGCAGCCTCCTTAACCAAACCACCACATTCTACACTATAGCCCTAGGGAAAAGCAAAACTGCCACACAGAGCCTCAGCATTGCCAGATACCACCTCAAGAAATCCAGCTCAATACCAGATAAGCTGCCTGTTCTCTATAGCCTCCAGAAATTCCAGCTATCAGCCCCCCCCCCATACACACACACACATCCACCTCTCAGAACAGCACAAGAGACAGAATTACCCATGGAATTCAAAACAACATCAATATAGCACCCAGTAAATAGCCAGGACCTACAGGTACAAAAAGCCTGAGACAATAGTTTTTTGTTTTGTTTTTTTGTTTGTTTGTTTTGTTTTGTTTTTTTCATTTGAAAGCATAGCTTAAATTTAAAAGAAAGAAAAAAAGGTTAAAAAAAGAAACAAAGAAAAAGATAAACATACAAACAAACAAACAAAAAAGAATATGACCATAGAAAGTTATTATGATCTCAGAGAAGTCCAGGACATACTCAGAAGAGGACAAGAATGTCAAAACGATTATGGGCAAAATCCTATTAATGAATTCCCTAGAAACAAAATTCCCAAGACCAGATGGGATCAAGTCAATTCTACCAAATATTTAAGGAGCAATTAATTTCTTTTTTTTAATTAAAACTTTTTATTTGCAAAACATATGTATGGGTAATTCTTCAATATTAACCCTTACAAAGCTTTCTGTTACAAATTATTTCCCCCCTACTCCCCACCCCTCCCCTAGATGGCAGGATATCCACTTCATGTTAATTATGTTAAAATACTGGACAAATTGAATATATGCATACATATTTCCACACATCATTTTTGTGAAAGAAAAATAATATCTACAAGAAAGAAAAATCAGAGAAAGGAAACACAATGCAAGCAAACATCAATGGAGAGCATGAAAATGCTATGCTGTGGTCCACATTTCACATCCCTCTTTCTGGGTGTATATGGCTTTCTTCACTGAGCAATTGGAAGCGGTTTGAAACATTTCATTGTTGAAAAGAACCATGTCCATCAGTATTGATCATCATATAGTATTGTTGCCATGTATAATGATCTCCTGGTTCTGCTCATTTCACTCAGCATCACTTCATACAAGTCTCTCCAGGCCTCTCTGAAATCATTCTGCTGGTAATTTCAAAGAGCAATTAATTTATATGCTATATAAATTATTTGGAAAAATAGATGAAAGAGTCCTACTAAATTTATTTTTTGAAATATGCTGCTGATAACAAAATCAGAAGGAAATTATAGACCAATATCCCTAATGAAAATTTTTAAACAAAATACTGACAATAATGACAATTTTTAGTAATATGTCACAAGGCTTATACACTATGACCAGGTGGGATTTAAATGAGGAATGCATGGTTGGTTCAATATTAGGGAAACTATCAACATAATTGACCATATCAATAACAAAACAACAAAAATCATATGTTTATGTTGAGACATTGAAAAAGCTCTTGAGAAAATACAGTACCCATTTCTATTAAAAATACTAGAGAACATTGGAATAAAGGAAAAATTCCTTAAAATCATAAGCAAGATCTACCTAAAATTATCAATAAGCATTATCTGTACTGGGGATAAGTTAGAAGCCTACCTAATAAAATCAGGGGTGAAAAAAAAGATTCCCATTTTCACCACTATTATGCAATATTGTCTAGAAATGTTAATCTGAGCAATAAGAAAAAAAAGAAATTAAGAAATTAGAACAGGCAAAGAGGTAAAAAAAAAACTATCACTCACTGCACATGAAATTATGGTATACTTAGCAAACCTGAAAGCATCAACTAAAAAATTACTTGAAATAATTAGCAAATTTAGCAAAGTTATAAGATATAAGTTAAACCTACATAAATAATTGGCATTTCTTTCTGTAAACAACAAATCCATCCACAAAAGACAGAAAAAATTTCATTTAAAATAAATTCAAGCAATATAAAATACTTGAGTCTATATGAAGACATTTACAAAACCATCCCTACACAAATAAAATCAAATTTAAATAATTTGAAAAATATCAATTGTTCATAGGTAGACCAAGTCAAATATAATAAAAATGACAATTCTGCCTATATAAATTTACTTATGTAATGTCATATCTATCTAACTACCAAAAATGTGATAGAATTAGAAAAAATAAGAACAAAATTCATATGGAAGAGCAAAAGGTCAGAAATATGAAGAGAATTCATGATAACAACTAACAAAGAAAGTTGTCCTAGCAATACAAACCTCAAACTATATTATAATGCAGTTAATCATCAAAAATATCCAGTACGCGGTTAAAAAAAATAGTGGTGGATCAGTGGAATAGATTTGCTACATAAGACACAATAGTCAAAGACCATAGTAATTTAATATTTGCTAAACTCAAAGACACCAACTTAGGGAGAAAAACAACTTATTTGACAAAAAAAAACTGCTGGGAAAACTGAAAAAGAATGGGGTACAAACTAGCCATATGCCAGTATTTCTTTTTTTTTTATTAAAGCTTTTTATTTGTATAACATATGTATGGGTAGTTCCCCAACATTGATCTTTACAAAGCTTTCCATTACAAATTTTACCCCCATTCCCCTCCGCTCCCCTAGATGGCAGGAAGTCCACTACATGTTAATAATATTGAAATGCTTGAGAAGTTATGCAAGAAAAATCCTATCTACAAGAAAAAAAAAGAATCAGAGAAAGGCAACACAATGCAAGCAAATGAAAATACAGATCATGAAAATGTTACGTTGTGATCAATATTTTATTTCCCTCTCTCTGGGTGTATATGGTTTTCTTCAGTGAACAATTGGAACTGGTTTGAGACAATTCTTTGTTGCAGGGAGCCATGTCCATTAGAATTGATCATCATGTAATACTGTTGTTGCTGTGTATGATGATCTCCTGGTTCTGCTCGTTTCACTTAGCATCAGTTCATGCAAGTCCCTCCAGGCCTCACTGAAATCGTCCTGCTGGTCGTTTCTTACAGAGCAATAATATTCCATAACATTCATATACCATAATTTATTCAGCCACTCTCCAATTGATGGGCAAACCTTCAGTTTCCAGTTTCTAGCCACTACAAAAATGGCTGCCACAAACATTCTTGCACAGGTGGGTCCCTTTCCCTCCTCTAAGATCTCTTTAGGATATAGGCCCAGTAGAAACACTGCTGGGTCAAAGGGTATGCACAGTTTGACAACTTTTTGTGCATAGCTTCAAATTGCTCACCAGAATGGTTGGATCCGTTCACAGTTCCACCAACAATGTATTAGTGTCCCAGTTTTCCCACATCCCCTCCAACATTCATCGTTATCTTTTCCTGTCATTTTGGCCAATCTGACAGGTGTGTAGTGGTACCTCAGAGTTGTCTTAATTTTCATTTCTCTGATCAATAGTGATTTGGAGCAACTTTTCATACGACTAGAGATGGTTTTAATTTCATCATCTGAAAATTGTCTGTTCATATCCCTTGACCACTTATTATTGAAAAGTGGCTTGAATTCTTATATATATGAGACAATTCTCTATATATTTTAGAAATGAGGCCTTTATCAGAACCATTAAATGTAAAGATGATTTCCCAATTTGATGCTTCCCTCCTAATCTTGTCTGCATTTGTTTTGTTTCTACAGAAACTTTTTAACTTAATATAATCAAAATTATCCATCTGGTGTTCAATTAGGAGTTCCAGGTCTTCTTTGGACATAATTTTTTTCCATCTCCACAGGTCTGAGAGATGAACTATATTACGTTCCTCTAACTTGCTTACAAAGTTCCTCTTTATATCTAAATCATGAACCCATTTAGATCTTATCTTTGTATGTGATGTTAGGTATGGGTCAAGTCCTAATTTCTTCCACACTAGTTTCCAATTTTCCCAGCAGTTTTTGCTGAATAGTGAGTATTTATCCCAAAAGCTGGGTCTTTGGGTTTATCAAATACTAGATTGTTAAGGTTATTGCCTAGATTGTCCTGATATCCTATCCTGTGGCACTGATCGACTGCTCTATTTCTTAACCAGTACCAAACAGTTTTGATGACCGCTTCTTTATAATATAGTTTTCGATCTGGTACAGCAAGGCCACCTTCATCTGCCTTTCTTTTCATTAAACCCCTTGAAATCCTTGACCTTTTGTTCTTCCAAATGAACTTTGCTACTATTTTTTTCTAGATCTGCAAAATAATTTCTTGGGAGTTTGATTGGTATGGCACTAAATAAGTAGATTAGTTTGGGTAGTATTGTCATTTTTATTATGTTTGCTCTGCCTACCCATGAGCACTTAATATTTTTCCAATTGATTAGGTCTGATTTTATTTGTGTGGAAAGTGTTTTGTAATTTAGTTCGTATAGTTTCTGACTTTTCCTTGGCAGATAGATTCCCAAATATTTTATCCTATCATCTGCTATTTGGAATTTCTTTTTGTATCTCTTGCTGCTGAACTTTGCTGGTAATATATAAAAAGGCTGATGATTTATGTGGATTAATTTTGAATCCTGCCACTTTGCTGAAGTTGTGAATTGTTTCTAGTAGTTTTTAGTTGAGTCTCTAGGGCTTTCTAAGTATATCATCATGTCATCTGCAAAGAGTGATAATTTGGTTTCTTCATTACCTACTCTGATTTCATTTATCTCTTTTTCTTCTCTTATTGCTAAAGCTAACATTTCTAATACAATATGAAATAGTAATGGTGACAGTGGGCAGCCTTATTTCACTCCTGATCTGATTGGGAATGGTTTTAGTTTGCCTCCATTACATATGATGCTTGCTGATGGTTTTAAATAGATGCTACTGATCATTTTAAGGAAAAGCCCATTTATTTCTATACTCTCTAGTGTTTTTAATAGGAAAGGGTGTTGAATTTTATCAAAGGCTTTTTCTGCATCTATTGAAATAATTATATGGTTTTTGCTAGTTGAGTTATTAATATAATTAATTATGCTGATAGTTTTCCTAATATTGAACCAGCCCTGCATCCCTGGTATAAATCCTGCTTGGTCATAGTGTATTATCCTGGGGATGACTTTCTGTAATCTCATTGCTAATATCTTATTTAAAATGTTTGCATCAATATTCATTAGGGAAATTGGTCTATAGTTTTCTTTCTCTGTTTTCACCCTACCTGGTTTAGCTATCAGCACCATATCGGTCTCAGAAGGATTCTGGCAGTATACCTTCTGTCCCTATTTTCTGAAATAGTTTGTGTAGTATTGGAATTAATTGTTCTTTGAATGTTTGGTAGAATTCACATGTAAATCCATCTGGCCCTGGAGATTTTTTCTTAGGGAGTTGGTTAATAGCTTGTTCTATTTCTTTTTCTAAT
>JAJPUD010033742.1:0-10263 GCA_023553655.1 Myrmecobius fasciatus
TTTAAATGTTTGGTAGAATTCACATGTAAATCCATCTGGTCCTGGGGATTTTTTCTTAGGGAGTTGATTAATGACTTGTTCTATTTCTTTTTCTGAAATGGGACTATTTAAGTAATTTATTTCCTCTTCTGTTAATCTGGGCAATCTATATTTTTGTAGATATTCCTCCATTTCACTTAGGTTATCAAATTTATTGGCATACAGTTGGGCAAAGTAACTCCTGATTATTGCTCTAATTTCCTCTTCATTGGTGGAAAGTTCTCCCTTTTCATTTTTGAGACTAATAATTTGATTCTCCTCTTTCCTTTTTCTAATTAAATTAACTAGAGGTTTATCTATTTTGTTGGTTTTTTCATAAAACCAACTTTTAGTTTTATTTATTAATTCAATAGTTTTTTTACTTTCAATTTTACTAATCTCTCCTTTTATTTTTAGGATTTCAAGTTTGGTATTTGATTGGGGGTTTTTAATTTGTTCTTTCTCTAGCTTTTTTAGTTGCAAGCCCAATTCATTGATTTTCTCTTTTTCTATTTTATGCAAATAAGCATCTAGAGATATAAAATTTCCCCTTATTACCGCTTTGGCTGTATCCCACAAATTTTGGTATGTGGTCTCATTATTGTCATTCTCTTGAATGAAATTAGTAATTGTGTCTGTAATTTGCTGTTTCACCCATTCATTCTTTAGAATAAAATTATTTAGTTTCCAATTGGTTTTTGGTCTATTTTCTCCTGGCCTTATATTGCATGTGATTTTTATTCCGTCATGATCTGAAAAAAATGCATTTATTATTTCTGCCTTCCTGCATTTGATTTTGAGGTTTTTGTATCCTAGCACATGGTCAATTTTTGTATAAGTTCCATGGACTGCTGAGAAAAAAGTAAACTCCTTTCTGTCTCCATTTAATTTCCTCCAAAGATCTATCATACCTAACTTTTCTAACATTTTGTTTACCTCCTTAACTTCTTTCTTATTTATTTTGTTTTTTGATTTATCAAGTTCTGAGAGAGGGAGTTTGAGATCCCCCACTATTATAGTTTTGCTGTCTATTTCTTCTTGCATCTCTCTGAACTTTTCCTCTAGGAATTTCCATGCTATACCACTTGGTGCATATATGTTTAGTATTGATATTGCTTCATCATCTATGGTACCCTTTAGGAAGATATAATTTCCTTCTTTGTCTCTTTTAATTAAGTCTATCTTTGCTTTTACTTGGTCTGAGATCAGGATTGCTACCCCTGCTTTTTTTTGTTCACCTGAAGCATAATAGATTCTGCTCCAGCCTTTTACCTTCACCCTTTATGTATCTCTATGTTTTAGATGTGTTTCTTGTATACAACATATTGTTGGATTCTGGTTTTTAATCCACTCTGCTATCTGCTTCTGCTTTAAGGGAGAGTTCATTCCATTCACATTCACAGTTAAAATAACTAATTCTGTATTTCCTGTCATCTTATTTACCCTAACTTATGCTTTTCTCTTTCTTATCCCCTTTCCCTCCTCCCTACTATTTTGCTTTTGAAAACCACTTCCCTCAAACAATCCTTCCCCTTTAGAGCCCCACCCACCCCCTGTTTCCCCCCTTTCCCTCCAGTTTCCTTATAAGTACGTCTATTATTCCCTCTGAGCCAAATCTGATGAGATGGAGATTAACCCAATTCTCATTCCCCTCCCTTTTCTCCCCTCAATCATTATAGGTTTTCTTTGCCTCTACATGAGATGTAATTTCCCTTATTTTACCTCCTTTTCCTCTTCTTCCAGTGTTATCCCTTTTCTACCTCTAATTTCTTTTTCAGTTTATCATAAGATTCATAAAATCACAATAAACATATCATAATAATCATAAAATCACAGTAATCATATGATAATAATCATAAAATCGCAGTAATCATATCATAATCATAATGTAATAATCAATTCATAAAATCAACCCTCATTCTATAAGTATCTATAACATAAATATAGTTCTCAAGAGTTATTTTTTCTTGTTACCTTTTTATGTTTCTCTTGTGTTCTGTGTTTGTAGATCAAATTTTTTGTTCAGTTCTGGTCTTTTCAGTAGAAATAGGTGAAATTCTCCTATATCATTGAATGACCATCTTCTTCCCTGGAAGATAATGCTCATTCTAGCTGGGTAACTTATTCTTGGCTGTAATCCAAGTTCCTTTGCCCTTCGGAATATCTGATTCCAGGCCCTTCGATCCTTCAAAGTAGAAGCTGCTAGGTCCTGTGTGATCCTAATTGTAGCTCCCCGATATTTAAATTGTTTCTTTCTGGCTTCTTGTAATATCTTTTCCTTGGTATGATAGTTCTGGAATTTAGCCACGATATTTCTGGGGGACTCAATTTTTGGGTTTCTTTCAGGAGGTGATCGGTGGATTGTTTCAAGGAGTATTTTGCCTTCTGGGTGTAAAATATCAGGGCAGTTTTCTTTTATGATTTCCTGGAAGATAGTGTCCAGGTTCTTTTTTTCATCATGGCTTTCAGGAAGCCCTATAATCCTTAGATTGTCTCTCCTAGATCTATTTTCCAGGTCAGTTGTTTTTCCTAGGAGATATTTCATGTTTTTCTCTATCTTTTCATTTTTTTGTTTTTGTTCAACTGATTCTTGAAGTCTTGATGAGTCATTAATTTCCAGTTGTTCGATTCTAATTTTTAATGTCTTATTTTCTTCAGTTACTGTTTTTAGTTCCTTTTGCAATTGACCAATTACATTTTTTTGTTCACTGCCTTCTTTTTCCATTTTTTCTATTTTATTTTGCAGTGATCTCATTTCGTTTCCCCATGTTTCTTCTAACTCTCTTTTAAGATTTTTTATGCAATCTTCAAAGAAAGCCTTGTGACATGGAGACCAATTTATGTCTCTCTTTGGGGCTTTTTCTGGAGTTGCTTTACCTTTAGGGACCTCAGGATTTGAGGTCTGTTCTTCCCTCTCTCCATAAAAGTTGTCTATGGTGAGAGCTCTTTTTGGTTTTTTATTCATTTTTTTTTAAAGGTGTGAGGTCTGTTTAGGGCAAAGGTGGGACAGCTGCTTTAATTTGCCCTGGGCAGTTCTGCTGATTGAGTTATTTCAGGAACTGGGCAGTTCTGCTGATTGAATTATGTCAGGGCTGGGCAGCTCCGCTGATTGAATTATTTCTGGTGCTTATCAGACCTGTTGTTTGATTGATTGCTTTAAGGTGCTGTGTAATGGCAGCTAGTTACGATGCTCATCAGGGGTTCAGTGGTTCACAATCTATCCCCCTCAAAAGGCAGACCCTCCAAACCACCTGCCCACAATCAGGACAAATTGTTCCAAGAGGCTCGCAGAAGACTCCCAGGTGTGTGAAAAGCACAACGCTCCCACTCCTGTTCTGACTCCTGTTCCAGCTCCCTGCTCCAGCTCCCTGCCCCGGTCTCCCTGCGCTGCAGTCTGGGTTCAGTAGGCCACCCCCTGCCCCATTAAAACAGACCTGTTTTGAGGTTCTTCCAGAGTATCTTCTTCTAGAATCGTGTTGTTCTCCAGATATTGTGGATTTTTTTGCTTCAGAATCAGTCTAGAGGCTTCATATTTTGTTGGTTTGAGGGGAGGTTAGAGGAGGTTACAGAGAATCCTGTCTGATCTCCGCCACCATGGCTCCACCCCCGGGAGGAAGTCCTAATATTATTCCTTAAAGAGCAGAACCACAGAATTGCTAAGTTCTAAGGTTTTCTATTCCCATTAATGACTGAATGCTGATCTTCTCTAAAACACACTCAACAAATAATCATCCAGCCTGAAATAATGAACATCTGAAAAAAGAAAAATCACTACTCTGAAGCTAGGACATTCCATTTATGGATATCTAATTAGTAGGAATTTTTTCATTGCATCAAGATATCTAGAGCTTTTCTCCTTCCAACCATTGTTTCTAGTTCTTTCTTCCATGTTCACAATGAGCTACCCAGTTTCTTCTGGAATAATATTCTTCTGCTTTAGAGATCTGAAAATGTCTCATTAGTGCACATGTCTTTAAATGACTTGTCAAGGGATAAAATACTCTTGGTTAAGTAGAGGGCTGGTTTACAACATGAATGAAGAGCCCAAGGGATTATGAACTTCAAAAACAATGCAAAATAGTAAAAACCTTTGTAAAAAAAATGCTGACATATCTAAATAACATAAAAGGAAATTTTTCAGTCCTTAGTGTTTTGGAGAAATTGACAAATGTATTCCCTTGAGATGTATATGCAAATATACATATGTATATATATATATATGTGTGTATGTATGTATGTATATAAATATATAGGGACTTCCTGACATTTAAATTTTGGAAATCAAATAAATTTATAGTTATGTTATCCAATGTCATATGTCAGTCAATTATTCAAAAAATTTTGAGTAAGCACTTTATATCTGTCAAAAATAGGGCTAAACACAAGGAATATGAAAAAAAGGAGAAATTGTCCCTAAGAAGCTTACATTTCATTGAAAAAATAATATTTATTACCAATAAGTAGATACAAATATCAGATTAAAAATGTCAAATTCTCATGATATTTCCTAGGAGAAGCATATATGTATAGGGGGTAGATAGATCTGTGTTAATCATATAGATTATGTGTGCTCTTTTGGGTCTGCTTAAAAGTCGCTCACAAATAAGCATATATAAATATCTCTTGTCCTTTCTGCCAGCCCTTCTCAAAGGAGATTTTGGTTCCTTCCAGGAGAAGAAGCAGAATATTTGAACCATGTGAATGGCCATTGTGTTCTCATCACAAAAAAGGATTCCTGGATGAAATTGTATCTATTTATTCCTCAAACACTCCTTCATTCCATTTTAGTTTACATCACTAATTGCATCTCCCAATTAATTATGCTTCATTTCCTCAATGACATTTCCCCATGTATTAATTAATTAATAATTATCATAATAATATTATTATGTAATATTCATATAATGCTTTAAATTTTGCAAGATGCTTTCACATATTTTTTTATTTGATGCTCACATCAACTGTCTGAGGAGCTGTTTTTTTGCGCTATCATACCCATTTTACAAATGAAAACACTGAGATTAAGACAAGAAGTGAATTGCCCATTGTCATAGTACTTGAAGCAAGATTTGCACTTAGACCTTCCTGATTCAAAGGCCAGCACTCTACCCAGTTGTGGCAGTTAGTTGGCCATGACATCCATTCATTCCATTTTCCCATTTGCTTCATCCTTTTTGCATCTATTTTCATCCTTATTGAGACCAACTTTTTGAATCTCTAATTATTTCCTCATACTTTCATAAGCCATTACCTCTACTCAGTATGTCTCCATTCCACTCCCATCACCCACAGTTCCTATACATTATCTTTCAGACAGACTTGTATTACCTTTACACTTTGCATATATTTCCTTGTGGTATTTTTTCTATACTGCTTTATCTCTTTTATTTGAATCAGGTTATATAACTATTTTTAATCATTATGTAACCCCATCATTGTATTATACCATCATTATCGTGCTTTATCATTGTATTATTGAAATCACAGAATCTTACAGATAGAATATCTTCATTAAATATTTGTGAAATGAATGGGTACATAAAAACACTAAGAAGAATGGGTATTGTGGCATTAAAATACTTGAGAAATCAGCAATAGGAAAATTGTTGTTTTCCTCAAAAAGTTGTCTTTTGCTATCTAACAACTAATATTTTTAAAGTTCTAGAATGTGTTTCCAAATAACATATGGCCATTATTTTCAAAGCATTTAATATTAAAACAGAAGGGATGGTTCACAAGACCAGATGGCAAGAGGAAATAAGAGAATGATATGATAATTTACCTATGTGGGAAAAAAAAGAGATATCACCTTTATGGTAGTTTGGCAGAGTACATGTCAACCACATATACCCCCCACTAGAATGATTTAAAACCATACAGGCTATGGGATCATTGTTCCAAAGAATCTGAGATTCAAAACTCATAGCTCTAAAGATCATTTTAAAGTAATAATATTTAATAAATTCTTTCTTTTTAAGATTCAGCTTATGGTTGATAAAATCCAGTTCATTCATTTCTCCAGTGCCTTAAATATTTTTCAGTCAGTCAAGGAATAGTGCTGCCATGACTATTCCTCTATGGATTTGTGTGGGAAATGTGTGTGATTTTTGATATCTATATACCACTGTTTGTTTAAAGTGCATATTTTTGGACTGAACAAAAAGGTTTCCTAATGTTTACTATGTTGCTTTTATTTTCCACAGGCAGTAGTGTCCATAGAAGAAAGAAGCCACATTTCTAAGCTGAATGTTTTCATCTCCATTTCAAAACTTTAGGAATTTTAAAACAGTTTTGTGTATATTTATTCAACTAGTTACAATGCCCCTCAATTTCAACTATGCAGAAAGAAATCTAGACTTCACCTCATATTTTAAGCCATCAAAAATTCCTTCTTCAGATTTTAAAGCATCAATTAACCAAAATATGGGAGCAAGTAAGTGGTACAGTGGATAGAATGCAAGTGTTGGAGTGAAGCTCCTGAGTTTAAAATATGGTCTTAGACACTTATTAGCTGGGTGACTTTTTTAAGTCACTTAACTCTATTTGCCTCAGTTTCTCCATCTGTAAAATTAGCTGAAGAAGGACATGACATTCCATTTTAGTATCTTTCCCTAGAACACTTCAAATGCAATTTTAAAGAGTCAAACTAAAAACTGAACACCAACGAATGATGACATTCTATTAAATCTACTTCTATATATTTTGTTCATGCAAAAAAAAAATTCTTTCCATACTGCCAGAATTTAGTGCCATAAGAAAAAGCAACATCAATTTCAGAGATATGTTTACAACTTAAAGGTAATTTACTGTAAAACACATTTTATAGATGAGAAAATTTTGGTTCAGACATGTGAAGTCATTTACCTAAGGTCCAAAAAGCAATAAGTAGCAGAACTGGGATTTGAACCCAGGTTTTCTCATAGCAAATCCAAAACTTTTTTCATTGTAGAAATATGACTCTGCTAGTATAGTTAAAAGCCATTGGTATATTCCCCTTTAAAAAATTATACATTGTGTGTATTGTGTATTTTATGCATGAATTTCTAAAATTAGAATACTTAAGAAATATTATTTTATATTATTCCTAAAGGGAATCAGGCCAAAAAGAAAATTGTTGTGCTCTTCTCATGCACCTTTATAAAAAATAATAAAATTAAAAATAAAAAGCAAGGATCATAAGGTTATAGATTTATAGTCGGAAGAGACTATGGAATCAAAGCCAAATATCATCTTTTTTCACAAATAAGGAAACGGAGGCTAGAAAGGCCAGGTTCATAAGCTATTAAATGCTTGAAGTGAATTTGAATATGTCTTCTTGATTCTGCTTCTCAAAGAAGAAGTAAGGAAGATAAGAAGAAGAGAAAACTCAGTGATCTGGTCACATGATAGAACAGAATAATCAGATAAGAAACACATTTTATTTATTCAAGAATGTATGTTCTTTGAAAGCAAGGTTCTTACTCTCATACAGAGTTTAATATTTAGCAAATAGTAAGTTTATAATAAAATATGTATGAGAGTTCCTTGAATCAAGTGCCTATTATGTGTTTGCAGTAATAGAGGAAAAAAAGTCAGATTTTACTTAAGTTGTAGGATTCTATGAGGACATACTTTGCTTATTTCCACTTAACTGAGAATACAGGACTTGGAGATTATATGATGATGAAAAATGGGAATAGGGGTTGTGGGCATATGGAAAAATGAAATGATAAAGGAGCTTCATGTATGTGAAAATATTTATAGCAGTTATTTACTCAGGGCAAAGAATTGGAAATTGAGTAGGTGCCAATCAACCGGAGAATGGCTGAATAAATTGTGGTATGTGATTTTGAAGGAATATTATTGTTGTAAAAGAAATGATAAGCAGGATGCCATCAGAAAAACCTGGAAAATCCTCCATGAGCTCAATGTGAAAAGTACTATGTACATAGTAATTAAAAAAGTACTAAGTACATAGCAAAGTTCCATATAGCATTTTTTGCAATAGCAAAAATTGCAACACTGAGACTACAAATAAAAAAAAAAAGAAAGCCAATCCTTGCTCTCGTGGAGTTTATAATCTAATTGAGGAATACATTAAAAATAAATTAAAAAAAGAGAAACTAGAGGAAAGGACTTACCTAGCAAAAGGGTATGATGGATTAGCCAAAGGAGTACAGCGGTGCAGAAAACTATTCTTATTAAAACAATAATCCAACACACTTTCAAAGGACTTGCTGAAGAAAATATTAACTACCTGCAAAAAAATTTTAAAAATAATTGATGCATTCTGAATGCTGATTGAAAATCTGGAATTCAAGAGTTTTTTTTTAATATTTGTTTTTTAAAAGTTTACATATATTTGGGCAATATTTGTGGAAATAAAATGATATAAAATAAAAATGATGGCAAATTATTTTACTTCTTCCACCTTAAGTCTTCCACCAATCTCTGGCTACACAAAACAAAACAAAACAAAACAAACAAAAAAAACTATCAAAGCTATCAAACATGTGGATCAAGGAAAATAACAAAACAAAAATCAAGGAAGATACACAGCTTGGATTAGAGGGTAAGATAGAAAATGACATGTGAGCACTTTGATTAACAAGTAAGCTAAAATATCTTTCTCTGTTTCTGTCCTGTTTGTCTCTGTGTCTTTGCTGATCTTTGTCCTTTTCTGTCCCTATCATTCTCACTCTCTGTCCCTCTTCCCCATTTACCCCCACCCCATTTTTTAATAATGTAGGCTCAAATGCCTCTTAGTGATTTGGGATTCTCTTCACTTATGTAGTCCCTCAGCAATATCCGCTAACTTTCAGAGAATCATCCCATAGGGTTGATGGCATGAGCATGTTGCATATATCTTATGACTTTTAATCTGTTGTAAATTGTCGTTTATCTGACGGAATGTTGAATATATGTAGAAAAGAGAATAAAGTAAGCTAAAAAGTTAATAAGGCTTTGCTTTCCACATTAATTAATGAGAGTAAGAATGGCAAAATATAATACTGAAGAAAAAGTGCTAACAAGGAAGGAAGAGAAAATAGAAAAGGAGTCAAAGAAGAAAGGAATGTAAAGTGATGTGTCCCTTTTTTAAAGGGACATATCTGGCATTACATGAGAAGAAAATAATAGGATTAAGATTGACAAATAATCGTGTATCCTATAGATATTGAGAAATTGTATTGGATGCTATAGCTGCAAGGAGAATAGTTTATTTATATATACTCATCTATCTCCTTTTCTAATGGTCACATTTCAAAGTAAAGGCATCAATTCACCCAGACTACATTGAAGTTACTCAGAGTCTATATTTCTTAGATATTCTTCCTGCAGCTAACCAGAAATTTCAAAGCTATCTAGTCACCTCAGAAGAAATGAGAGTCATAGAGGATAAGCTTAAGGAAAAGAACAGTTTCCCTTTTAAGTTCTGATCTTTCAGAAATGATGCTAAGAGTAGGTGGCTTAACATCAAATGGTACTGCTCTAACTCTCTTAATAAGCTCCTATCCACAACTCAGCTTTTCAAGTGAATGTTATGAGCATGGGGAGAACCAAAGATATAAATTTAAAGCTGACAGGACTCAATAACTGGAAGATAAAATCAGATATAAATGAAAAAGTAGAATGAGAAAAAAAATGTGGAAATAAGAAACTAGAATGAACAATATTTACAGATGAATTTCATATAAAATTTCAATATCCTTTTTTCATTCTTTTGAATTATAAAAGTATATCTCAAGCACATTTCTATGTAATTTCTTGGAAACTATTAAGATTCTATAATAAAAATAAATTCTGCCTATTCAGAATGACCAATAAGGTAATAGCATTTTATTATAGCATGTTCTGTAAGATAGAATTTGGTTAGTTATATTTCAAAATGCTAAAAAATATGAAAATGAGATTTTTACAAAAGGTTTTAACAAGATTTTTATAAGTCATTCATTCAACGCATTTTTATTAAGCACTTGCTCCATCCTAAATGTTTTGGAGAACACAAATATGAATGTGTGGTTCATATATCCAATGGGATTGCTATAGTGGGAAATAAAGACACATATATACAAATAATATGACCATTTGTGACAGCACAGAAACATAGGAAGTGATTGGAGAGAAAATATGCCAGGTGCAAAATATGATTGTGAACAAAGGCATAGAAGTAAGAAAGTGAGTTATGTGTGTGGCATGATTTTTTTTTTAATAATAAAGATTTTTATTTGCAAAACATATGAGTGACCTTTCAACATTGACCTTTGC
>JAJPUD010033744.1:0-11190 GCA_023553655.1 Myrmecobius fasciatus
GAAAGCTTCAATGGATTCGGTTTATTTTCAACATTTGCTTTGCTTTCTTTCCTCTTCTTTGCGAATAAGATACATTGAGTGAATCTCATTTCATTTTGATGCGTCCGGCATATGTAGCCTTCCTTTTAAGAGGAATGCTTTATATTGCAGAATTTCATATGGTTAATGTAGAAAGTAAGTTCAGAAACTCAAAAATTAGGCAACTCTCGACAGCAATACTTCCAATTCATTGAAGGTGACATTGTCCTGTCGGAATTTAATTTCATCCTGTATCCTGCTTTTCTTACATCTCTGTTGCACCAGTTCTCCTATGCTTCGTGTCGAATTTATCTGAAGGTATTTCTCAATATATTTGATAAAGGATTTCCTCAATGTTAACTACATTTCAATTGCATTGTATACTTTTCATGAGTAATATATGGAAGATTTCAATGCACATCAAACCTACTGATGAAATAGTGCAACAGAGGAGAAAGCTTTAATGGATTCTGTTTATTATCAACATTTGCTTTCCTTTCCTTCCTCTTCTTTGCCAATAAGACATATCGAATGAATCTCATTTCATGTGAATGCATTCGGCATGTGTAGCATTCCTTTTAAGAGGAATGTTTTATATTGCAGAATTTCATGTTGTTAATGTAGAACGTAGGTTCAGAAACTGAAAAAGTAGTCTACTCTCAACAGCAATGATTCCAATTCATTGAAGACGACATTCTCCTGCAGGAATTTCATTTCATCCTATTTCTAATTTTTCTTACATTGCTGTTCCATGAGTTCTCTTATGTTTTTTGTTGAGTTAATCCGAATGTACTTCTCAATATATTTGCTCAAGGAAGTCCTCAATGTTAAATACATTTCAACTGCATTGTATACTCTTCCTTGCGGAATACGTGGAAGATTTCAATGCACAGCAAATCTCCTGAAGAAATAGTGCAAGAGAGGAGAAAGCTTCAATGGATTCTTTTTATGATCAACATTTGCCTTCTTTTCCTTCCTTTTCTTTGCCAATAAGATACATTGAGTAAATCTCATTTCATTTGAATGCTTGCGGCATTTTTAGCATTCCTTTTAAGAGGAATGCTTTATATTGCAGAATTTCATGTCTTTAATGGAGAACGTAGGTTAAGAAACTGAAAACTTAGTCTTCTCTGGACAGCAGTGCTTCCAATTCATTGAGGCCGACATTGTCCTGTAGTAATTTCATTTCATCCTATTTCCTACTTTTCCTACATCGTTCTTGCATGAGTTCTCTTATGCTTCGTGTTGAGTTCCTCCTAAGGTATTTCTCAATTCATTTGCTAAAGGAATTCCTCAATGTGAAATACATTTCAACTGAGTTGTATAATTTTCCGTGCGGAATATATAGAAGATTTCAAGGCACAGCCAATCTCTTGAAGAAATAGTGAAACAGAGGACAAAGCTTCAATGGTTCTGTTTATTATCAACATTTGCTTTCCTTTCCTTTCTCTTCGTTGCCAATAAAATACATTGAATGAATTTCATTTCATTTGAATTGGTTCCGCATGTGTAGCATTCCTTTTAAGAGAAATGCTTTTATTGCAGAAGTTCATGTTGTTAAAGTAGAGCATAGGTTCAGAAACTAAAAAATTAGGCTACTCTCGACAGCAATGTTTCAAATTCATTGAAGGTGACATTCTCCTGTCGAAATTTAATTTCATCCTATTTCCTACTTTTTCTATATCGCTGTTGCACAAGTTCTCCTATGCTTCCTGTGAAGATTATCCGAAGGTGTTTCTCAATACATTTGATAAAGGAAGTCCTCAATGTTAAATACATTTCAACTGCATTGTATACTGTTCCTTGCGGAAAAGGTGGAAGATTTCAATACAGAGCAAATCTCCTGAAAAAATAGTGCAACAGGGGAGAAAGCTTCAATGGACTCTGTTTATTATCAAAATTGCTTTCCTTTCCTTCCTCTTCATTGCCAATAAGATATATTGAGTGAATCTCTATTCACTTGACTGCTTTCGGCATGTTTAGTATTCCTTTTAAGAGGAATGCTGTATATTGCGGAATTTCATGTTGTTCATGTAGAACGTAGGTCCAGAAACTGAAAAAGGATGCCACTCTCGACACCAATACTTCCAATTCACTGAAGGCGACATTCTACTGTATGAATTTCATTTCATCCTATTTCCTCCTTTTGCTACATCGCTGTTTCATGATTTTTCTTAAGCTTCGTTTTGAGTTTATCCGAAGGTATTTCTCAATACGTTTGATAAAGGAAGTCCTCAATGCTAAATATATTTCACTGCGTTGTATACTCTTCCTTTCGGAATACGTGGAAGATTTCAATGCACTGCAAATCTTCTTACAAAATAGTTCAACGCTTCAATGGATTCAGTTTATTTTCAACATTTGCTTTGCTTTCCTTCCTCTTCTTTGCCAATAAGATACATTGAGTGAATCTCATTTCATTTGAATGCGTTCGGCATATGTAGCATTCCTTTTAAGAGGAATGCCTTATATTCCAGAATTTCATGTGGTTAATGTAGAATGTAAGTTCAGAAACTCAAAAATTAGGCAACTCTCGACAGCAATGCTTCTAATTCATTGAAGGCGACATGCTAATGTAGGAATTTCATTTCATCCTATTTCCTACTTTTCCTACATCTCTGTTTCACGAATTCTCCTATGCTTCATGTCGAGTTTATCGAAGGTATTTCTCAATACATTTGATAAAGGAAGTCCTCAATGTTAAATACATTTCAATTGCATTGCATAGTCTTCATGCAGGAAAATATGGAAGATTTCAATGCACAGCAAACCTCGTGATGAAATCGTGCAAAAGAGGAGAAAGATTTAATGGATTCTGTTTATTATCAACATTTGCTTTCCTTTCCTTCCCCTTCTTTGCCAATAAGATATATTGAGTGAATCTCATTTCATTTCAATGATTTCGGCATGTTTAGCATTCCTTTTAAAAGGAATGCTTCATCTTGCAGAATTTCATGTTGTTAATGTAGAACTTCGGTTGAGAAACTGAAAAAGGAGGCCACCCTCAACAGCAATACTTCAAATTCACTGAAGGCTTCATTCTACAGCAGGAATTTCATTTCATCCTATATCCTACGTTTCCTGCATCGCTGTTTCATGAGTTCTCCTATGCTTTCTGTCAAGTTTATCTGAAGGTATTTCTCAATACATTTGATAAAGGAAGTACTCAATGTTAAATACATTTCAACTGCGTTGCGTATTGTTCCTTGCGGAATACGTGGTAGATTTCAGTGTACAGCAAATCTCCTGAAAAAATAGTGCAACAGAGGAGAAAGCTTCAATGGATTCGGTTTATTTTCAACATTTGCTTTCCTTCCTTCCTCTTCTTTGCCAAAAAGATACAGTGATTGAATCTCATTTCATTTGAATGCATTCGGCATGTGTACCATTCCTTTTAAGAGGAATGTTTTATATTGCAGAATTTCATATTGGTAATGTAGAATGTAGGTTCAGAAATTCAAAAATTAGGCTACTCTGGACAGCAATGCTTCCAATTCATTGAAGGCGACATTCTCCTGCAGGAATTTAATTTCATCCTATTTACTCCTATTCCTACATGGCTGTTGAATGATTTTTCTTATGCTACGTTTTGAGTTTATCTGAAGGTATTTCTCAATACATTTGATAAAGGAAGTCCTCAATGTTAAATACATTTCAACGGCGTTGTATACTGTTCCTTGTGGAATACGTGGAAGATTTCAATGCACAGCAAATCTCCTGAAGAAATAGTGTAACAGAGCAGAAATCTTGAATGGATTCTGTTTATTATCAACATTTGCTTTCCTTTCCTTCCTCTTCTTAGCAAATAACATACATTGAGTGAATCTCATTTCTTTTTTTTTTAATTTTATTTTTTTTTATTTTATTTGTATAACATATGTGTGGGTAATTCTTCAACAATAACCCTTACATAGCTTTCCGTTACACATTTTTCCCCCAACTCCCCACAATTCCCCTAGATAGCAGGATATCCTTATTAATTATGTTAAAATGTTGGTAAATCGAACATATGTATACATATTTCCAAACTTGTCATTGTTGTGCAAGAAAAATCTTGTCTACACAAGCAATATATCAGATAAAGGAAACACAATGTAAGCGAACATCAATCAAGGAGTATGAGAATGATATGTTGTGGTCCAAATTTCACATCCCTCTTTCTGGGTGTATATGGCTTTTTTCAGTGAACAATTGGAGGTGGTTTGAAACATTTCATTGTTGAAGAGAGCCTTATCCATCACAATTGATCTTCATATAGTACTGTTTTTGCCGTATATAATGATCTCCTGGTTCTGCTCATTTCACTCAGCATCAGTTCATGTAAGTCTCTCCAGGCCTCTCTGAAATCATCCTGCTGGTCATTTCTTACAGGACAATAATATTCCATAATATTCATATACCATAATTTATTCAGCCATTCTCCAATTGAAGGGCTTCAATTTCCATTCAATTTCCATTCAATTTCCAGTTTCTAGCCACCACAAAAAGGGCTGCCACAAACATTCTTGCACATGTGGGGCCTTTTCCTTCCTTTATGATTTCTTTGGGATATAAGCCCAATAGAAATGCTGCTGGGTCAAAGGGTATGCACAGTTTGATAACTTTTTGAGCATAGCTCCAAATTGTTCTCCAAAATGGCTGTATCCGTTCACAGCTCCACCAACAATGCATCAGTGTCCCAGCCCTCCCACATCCCCTCCAACATTCATCATTAACTTTTCCTGTCATCTTAGCCAATCTGACAGGTGTGAAGTGGTATCTCAGGGTTGTCTTGATTTGCATTTCTCTGATCAATAGTGATTTGGATCACCTTTTCATATGACTATAAATAGTTTTAATTTCATCCTCTGAAAATTGTCTGTTCATATCCTTTGACCATTTATTGATTGGAGAATGGCTTGAATTTTTATAAATATGAGACAATTCTCTATATATTTTAGAGATGAGACCTTTATCAGAACCCTTAAATGTAAAGATGATTTCCCAATTTATTGCTTCCCTCCTAATCTTGTCTGCATTGATTTTGTTTGTACAAAAACTTTTTAACTTAATATAGTCAAAGTTATCTATGTGGTTTTCAATTAAGAGTTCCAGTTCTTTGGACATAAATTTATTCCATCTCCATAGGTCTGAGAGGTAAACTATATTACATTCTTCTAATTTACTTATAGTATCAGTCTTTATATCCAGATCATGAACCCATTTAGATCTTATCTTGGTATGTGGTGTTAAATGTGGGTCAAGCCCTAATTTCTTCCACACTAGTTT
The DNA here is from genome assembly GCA_023553655.1 of Myrmecobius fasciatus. NCBI lineage: Eukaryota > Metazoa > Chordata > Mammalia > Dasyuromorphia > Myrmecobiidae > Myrmecobius > Myrmecobius fasciatus. The sequence continues at coordinate 5,287 of JAJPUD010033744.1, forward strand.
CCAGTTTTCCCAGCAGTTTTTGTCAAACAGTGAATACCTATCCCAAAAGCTGGGGTCTTTGGGTTTATCAAAAACCAAATTGCTATAGTTATTGCCTAGTTTGTCTTGTGATTCTATCCTATTCCACTGATTGACTACTCTATTTCTTAGCCAGTACCAAATGGTTTTGATGACTGCTGCTTTATAATATAGTTTTAGATGTGGTACAGCAAGTCCACCATCGTCAGCCTTTTTTTTTTTCATTAATCCCCTTGAAATTCTTGACCTATTGTTTTTCCAAATGAACTTTGCTACTATTTTTTCTAGATCTGTAAGATAGTTTCTTTGGAGTTTGATTGGTATGGCACTAAATAAGTAAATTAGTGTGGGTAGTATTGTCATTTTTATTATATTCGCTCGTCCTACCCATGAGCATTTTAAGTTTTTCCAATTGACTATGTCTGATTTGATTTGTGGGGAAAGTGTTTTGTAATTTAGTTCATATATTTCCTGACTATCCCTTGGCAGATAAATTCCCAAATATTTTATACTATCAACTGTTATTTTGAATGGGATTTCTTTTTGTATCTCTTGCTGCTGAACTTGATTGGTAATATATAAAAATGCTGATGATTTATGTGGACTTAATTTGTATCCTGCCACTTTGCCAAAGTTGTGAATTGTTTCTAGTAGTTTTTTAGTTGAGTCTCTAGGGTTCTCTAAGTATACCATCATGTCATCTGCAAAGAGTGATAATTTGGTTTCTTCACTACCTTCTCTGATAACTTTTATCTCTTTTTCTTCTCTTATTGCTGAAGCTAACATTTCTAATACAATATTAAATAGTAATGGTGACAGTGGGCAGCCTTGTTTCACTCCTGATCTAATTGGGAATAGTTCTAGTTTGACTCCATTACATATGATGCTTGCTGAAGGTTTTAAGTAGATACTACTAATCATTTTAAGGAAAAGCCCATTTATTCCTATACTCTCCAGTGTTTTTAATAGGAATGGGTGTTGGATTTTATCAAAGGCTTTTTCTGCATCTATGGAGATAATCATATGGTTTTTACTAATTTGGTTATTAATATAATTGATTATGCTAATAGTTTTCTTAATATTGAACCAGCCCTGCATTCCTGGTATAAATCCTACTTGGTCATGATGTATTATCCTGGGGATGACTTTCTGTAATCTTGATGCTAAAATCTTATTTAAAATTTTTGCATCAATATTCATTAGGGAAATGGGTCTATAGTTTTCTTTCTCAGTTTTCTCCCTACCTGGTTTAGCTATCAGCACCATATCTGTGTCACAGAAGGAATTTGGTAGTACGCCTTCTTTCCCTTTTTTTTCTTATACTTTATATAGTATTGGGATTAATTGTTCTTTGAATGTTTGGTAAAATTCACATGTAAATCCATCTGGTCCTGGAGATTTTTTCTTAGGGAGTTGATTAATAGCTTGTTCCATTTTTTTTCCCTGAAATTGGGCTATTTAAATGATTTATTTCCTCTTCTGTTAATTTGGGCAATCTATATTTTTGTAGATATCCCTCCATTTCATTTACATTATCAAATTTATTGGCATAAAGTTGGGCAAAGAAACTCTTAATTATTACTCTAATTTCCTCTTCATTGGAGGATAGTTCTCCCTTATCATTTTTGAGACTAATAATTTTATTTTCCTCTTTCCTTTTTCTAATCATATTAACTAAAGGCTTATCTATTTTGTTGTTTTTTTTCATAAATCCAACTCTTACTTTTATTTATTAATTCAATAGTTATCTTATTTTCAATTTTATTGATCTCCCTTTTAATTTTCAGAATTTCCAATTTGGTATTTAATTGAGGGTTTTTAATTTGGTCTTTTTCTAGCTTTTTTAATTGTAAGCCCAATTCATTAATATTCTCCTTCTCTGTTTTACGCAACTAAGCATCTAGAGATATAAAATTACCCGTTATAACTGCTTTAGCCGAGTCCCACAAATTTTGGTATGTTGTCTCATTGTTGTCATTCTCCTGGATGAAATTTTCGATTTTGTCTATAATTTGCTCTTTCACCCATTCGTTCTTCAGGATTAGATTATTTAATTTCCAAATACCTTGTGGTCTATTTTCTCCTGGCCGTATATTACATGTGAGTTTTATTGCATCATGATCTGAGAAGGATGCATTTACTATTTCTGCTTTTCTGCATTTGATTTTGAGGTTTTTATGCCCTAATACATGATCAATTTTTGTATAAGTTCCATGAACCCCTGAGAAAAAAGTATACTCCCTTCTATCACCATTCAATTTCCTCCAGAGATCTATCATACCTAACTTTTCTGGTCTTTTGTTAACCTCCCAAACGTCTTCTCTTCTGCTTCGTTTTGAGTTTATCCGAAGGTATCTCTCAATACATTTGCTAAAGGAAGTCCTCAATGTTAAATAAATTTCAACTGCGCTGTGTAATCTTTCTTGCGGAATACGTGGAAGATTTCAATGTACAGCAATATCATTTCATTTGAATGCTTTCGGTATGTTTAGCATTCTACTTAAGAGGAATGCTGTATATTCAAGAATTTTATGTAGTTATGGTAGAAAGTAGGTTCAGAAACTGAAAAAGGAGGCCACTCTGGACAGTAATGCTTCCAATTCATTGAAGGCGGCATTCTCCTTCAGGAATTTCATTTCATCCTATTTCCTCATTTTCCTACATCGCTGTTGCATGACTTCTCTTATGATTCATTTTGAATTTATCCGAATGTATTTAGCAATACATTTGCTAAAGGAAGTCCTCAATGTTAAATAAATTTCAATTGCATTGTATACTCTTCAAGCGGAATCCATGGAAGATGTCAATGCACAGCAAATCTCCTGACGAAATAGTACAACAGAGGAGAAACCTTTAATGGATTCTGTTTATTATCAACATTTGCTTTCCTTCCTTCCTCTTCTTTGCCAATAAGATATATTGAGTGAATCTTATTTCATTTGAATGCTTTCGCCATGTTTAGTATTCCTTTTAAGAGGAATGCTTTATATTGCAGAATTTAATGTTGTTAATGTAGAACGTAGGTTCAGAAACTGAAAAAGGAGGCCCCTCTCAACAGCAATACTTCCAATTCACTGAAGGCGACATTCTCGTGTAGGAATTTCATTTCATCTTATTTCCTAATTTTCCTACATCACTTTGCATGAGTTCTCTTCTGCGTCGTTTGGAGTTTATCTGAAGGTATCTCTCAATACATTTGCTAAAGGAAGTCCTCAATGTTAAATACATTTCAACTACATTGTATACTGTTCCTTGCGGAATACATGAAAGATTTCAATGCACAGCAAATCTCCTGAAAAAATAGTGCAAGAGAGGAGAAAGCTTCAATGGATTCGGTTTATTTTCAACATTTGCTTTGCGTTCCTTCCTCTTCTTTGCCAATAAGATATATTGACTGAATCTCATTGCATTTAAATGCTTGGGGACATTGTTAGCATTTCTTTAAGAGGAATGCTTTATATTACAGAATTTCATGTTGTTAATGTGGAACGTATATTCAGAAACTGAAAAAATAGGCAACTCTGGACAAGAATGCTTCCAATTCATTGAAGGCGACATTCTCCGGTAGGAATTTCATTACAACTTATTTCCTACTTTTCCTACATCTATTTTGCATGAGTTCTCTCATGCTTCCTGTTGAGCTCCTCCGAAGGCATTTCTCAATTCATTTGCTAAAGGAAGTCCTCAATGTTAAATACATTTCAACTGCGTTGTATAGTCTTCCTTGCGGAATACATGGAAGATTTCAATGCACTGCAAAACTCCTGACAAAATAGTGCAACACAGGAGAAAGCTTTAATGGATTCTCTTTATTATCAACATTTGCTTTCCTTTCCTTCCTCTTCTTTACCAATAAGATATATTGAGTGAATCTCATTTCTTTTCAATGATTTCGGCATGTTTAGTATTCCTTTCAAGAGGAGTGATATATATTACAGAATTTAATGTCTTTAATGTAGAATGGAGGTTCAGAAACTGAAAAAGGAGGCCACTCTCGACAGCAATGCTTCCAATTCATTGAACGCGACATTCTCCTGCAGGAATTTCATTTCATCCTATTTCCTCCTTTTCCCAAATCGCTGTTTCATGAGTTTTCTTATGTTTCCTGTTGAGCTCCTCCTAAGGCATTTTTCAATTTGTTTGCTAAAGGAAGTCCTCAATGTTAAATACATTTCAACTGCGTTGTATACTCTTCCTTGCAAAATACGTGGAAGATTTCAATGCACTGCAAAGCTCCTGACAAAATAGTGCAACACAGGAGAAAGCTTTATTGGATTCTATTTATTATCAACGTTTGCTTACCTTTCCTTCCTCTTCTTTGCCAATAAGATACATTGAGTGAATCTCATTTCATTTGAATGCATTCGGCATATGTACCATTCCTTTTAAGAGGAATGTTTTATATTGCAGATTTTCATATTGTTAATGTAGAATGTAGGTTCAGAAATTCAAAAATTAGGCTACTCAGGACACCAATGCTTCCAATTCACTGAAAGCGACATTCTCCTGCAGGAATTTCATTTCATCCTATTTATTCCTTTTCCTAAATCGCTGTTGCATGAGTTCCCTTATGCTTCGGTTCGAGTTTATCCGAAGGTATCTCTCAATACATTTGCTAAAGAAAGTCCTCAATGTTAAATACATTTCCCTTGCAATGTATACTCTTCATGCGGAATACATGGAAGATTTAAATGCACAGCAAATATCCTGACGAAATAGTGCAACAGAGGAGAAAGCTTTAATGGATTCTATTTATTATCAACATTTGCTTTCCTTTCCTTCCTCTTCTTTACCAATAAGATATATTGAGTGAATCTAATTTCTTTTCAATGATTTCGGCATGTTTAGTATTCCTTTTAAGAGGAATGATTTATATTGCAGAATTTCATGTCGTTAATGTAGAATGTAGGTTCAGAACCTGAAAAAGGATGCCATTATCGACAGCAACACTTCCAATTCACTGAAGGCGACATTCTACTGCAGGAATTTCATTTCATTCTATTTCTTCCTTTTCCTACATCGCTTTTGCATGAGTTCTCTTCTGCTTCGTTTTGAGTTTATCCGAAGGTATCTCTCAATACATTTGCTAAAGGAAGTCCTCAATGTTAAATACATTTCAAATGCATTGTATACTCTTCTTTGCGGAATACGTGGAAGATTTCAATGCACAGCAAATCTCATGAAAAAATAGTGCAAGAGAGGAGAAAGCTTCAATGGATTCGGTTTATTTTCAACATTTGCTTTGCTTTCCTTCCTCTTCTTTGCCAATAAGATATATTGACTGTATCTCATTGCATTGAAATGCTTGCGGACATTGTTAGCATTTCTTTTAAGAGGAATGCTTTATATTACAGAATTTCATGTTGTTAATGTGGAACGTATGTTCAGAAACTGAAAAAATAGGCAACTCTGGACAAGAATGCTTCCACTTAATTGAAGGCGACATTCTCCGGTAGGAATTTCATTTCATCTTATTTCGTACTTTTCCTAGGTCTATTTTGCATGAGTTCTCTTATGCTTCCTGTTGAGCTCCTCCTAAGGCATTTCTCAATTCATTTGCTAAAGGAAGTCCTCAATGTTAAATACATTTCAACTGTGTTGTATACTCTTCTTTGCAGAATACTTGGAACATTTCAATGCACTGCAGAACTCCTGACAAAATAGTTCAACGCAGGAGAAAGCTTTATTGGATTCTGTTTATTATCAACATTTGCTTTCCTTTCCTTCCTGTTCTTTGCCAATAAGATACATTATGTGAATCTCATTTCATTTGAATGCATTTGGCATTTGTACCATTCCTTTTAAGAGGACTGTTTTATACTGCAGAATTTCATATTGTTAATGTAGAATGTAGGTTCAGAAATTCAAAAATTAGGCTACTCTGGA
>JAJPUD010033745.1:0-11189 GCA_023553655.1 Myrmecobius fasciatus
CCTTTTTGTAGTGGCTAGAAACTGGAAATTGAATAGATGCCCTTCAATTGGAGAATGGCTGAATAAATTATGGTATATGAATATTATGGAATATTATTGTTCTGTAAGAAATGACCAGAAAGATGATTTCAGAGAGACCTGGAGAGACTTACATGAACTGATGCTGAGTGAAATGAGCAGAACCAGGAGATCATTATACACAGCAACAACAGTACTATATGACGATCAATTCTGATGGACATGGCTCTCTTCAACAATGAAATGTTTCAAACCACCTCCAATTGTTCACTGAAGAAAGCCATATACACCCAGAGAGAGGGATGTGAAATGTGGACCACAACATAACATTCTCATACTCCTTGATTGATGTTTGCTTACATTGTGTTTCCTTTATCTGATATATATATCGTTTGTGTAGACAAGATTTTTCTTGCACAACAATAACAAGTTTGGAAATATGTATACATATATTCGATTTGCCAATATTTTAACATAATTAACATGTAGTGGATATCCTGCCATCTAGGGGATGGGTGGGGAGTTGGGGGAAAAATTTGTAACGGAAAGCTATGTAAGGGTTATTGTTGAAGAATTACCCACACATATGTTATGCAAATAAAAAAAAATGAAAAAAAAATATATATATGTATAAAAAAAAGAAAATTTATAGACATAAATGAGTATTCCATGTTATATAATGGCTTTTATTCAGTTCAAAAGATGACCTTTTGAAGGTAATAATATTTTAGAGTTTAGTTAAAGTATATGCAGAGTTTAAACAATATCCATCTTCTTCATGGCCTACTTTAATATTGTTACAAAATATTCCAGAATCATTAAGCTAATGTATAGATCTACCAATGTACATAAAATCACTTGTCTTCAGACATTTCTTTTAAAAACAGTTTTGTTATCTTTTACAATGGGATTAATATGCATAAAAATCTTTGAGCTCTTTTAATTTATTATTATTATTGTTATTATCATTGCTTTATAACATTTTAAAAGTTTTTGGCATATTTTATTTCTTGTAAAAATTCCTGTCCATATCAATCAGCCATTCAATTAACATTTATTAAAATTCACTATGTCCTAAGTTCAAAGACTAAAGAGAAAACACACAAAATTTCAGGGAAAGAAAGGGGACATATATGAGGAATGTTACAAAGGTAGAAATAACCAATTTTTGACTAATTGCATATGGAGGGAAAGAGAATAAAAAGTAGAGCATTACTTCTGGGTCAGAAGGCACGGTAACTGGAAAGATTATAGTAATTATAGAAATTTCATAGAAATATTATGAATAGGTTGGAAAAATTTTGTTAAACCTGGTAAGTTCAGTCTGGGACATGTGAACATAAAAATGTCTATAAGATATCCAGTTTGAGATGTATAATAGGAAGGAAGTTAGGAGAGAGACTAGAGGTCAGCTAGGAAGACCTTAGAATCATCTACATCAAGTTGTGGTTCGTAACCCCATACATGGTGTCATAGCAAAATGTGGTGGTTGTGAAATAATTTTTTGTAAGTAAAATTTTAATTTCTATGCCTATTTATAAAACTATATATGTGGGATAATATAAAAATGTCCCGGGTCAAAACGGATCACAAGTAAAAATTTTTAAGAAACCATGATCTACATAGAGATGATCATTGAAATTTATGAAATGATGAGAATATTAACAGAACTTTGATTTCTTGAGAAGAGAAGAGAATCCAAGACAGAGTCATCATGGTCTCTCACAGTTAGTATATGTGATATAGGTGAAGATACTGTAAAGGAAAAAAATTGAACAATCAGACAAAGAGTATCAATAAGAAGATGATGAAAATTTCACATGCTACAAAAAGAATGAATCTGGTAATTATGAGAAAATTACTAACTTTGAACTAAGCAGTTTTAGTTAAATGATCATGTTAGAAGTCAGATTGCTAAAAGTTTAGAAGAGGAAATGGAAGAATGTAATAATAATGAGATTTTGAAGGAATTTAGCCATAATATGAAAGATGAAAATCAGGGATAGATGGATTTGTAGTTTTTTTGAGGACTGAGGAGATGTATCTTTTCTAGTAAACATGAGACATGTTTTATAATGATTTTTATTGGGACAAATTGTAGATTAGTGAGAGAGTAGGGATGATAGAAGAGATGATGTGCTGGAGAAGATGAAATGGAATAACATCAATTTTGCATTATAAGAGTTTACCTTATCAAGGAGACAGTGAGCCTCTTCATATAATATAAGAGTAAAGGAAGACAAAGGGAAGGAGACCATATGTACCTGGTATTATGAGATGGTAAAGGAAAAAAGTGAATTCACTTTACTGCCTCTTAAATTTTTCAGTGAAATACGTTGTATATTTGTATCAGTTATCCACATATCTTGGATACTACTTTTTTATTAGATAATTTATTTGCAAAATTTCTTCATTACACAGTAAACTAACTTTGAAATAATTTTCTTTCTTTTTATTCTTATTTTCAAGAAGTCTCTCTTCTTCTTGTAGTATACAAGAGCCTCTCAATCTGGCTTCATATTCATAATTCATTATCTTTCTCCATAAAGTCTCCTAATTTCCTACCTTCCCTAATACTGTTAAATACACCTCCATCCTCCTATTCTTTCAGGAGAACTAGCTTTGACTTCCCGCAATCTCTCATTTTTCATATCCAATCTATGGTTAAGCTTGTTGATTTCATCCTTGCAACATCTTGCCAATACAGTGCCTCCACTCTGATATAAATCCCCATTGCCTCATGACTTCAAAATGACAATAACCTGCTAGCAGGTCTGCATAGCTCAGGTCTCTTGCCCCTCCAAATCATCCTACCTTCAGCTATCAAAGTGATTTCCCTAAAGTGCAAACTCTTCCTTGTCACCTCCTAATCAATAAACTCAATTAATTCCCTGTTATCTCCAGGATCAAATCAAAAATTCTATTTCATATTCAAAAGTATGCTCAGGCAAATCCCATCCTACCTTCCTAACTTTTTGCACCTTATTTTCCAACATAGTCTCTTGATTCTAGTAAGACCAAATTCCTGGCTTTTCTATGAACAAAACTCTATCTCCTTTTTCTGGTCATCTTTATTTGATCTCCCTGTACTTGGAACATCTTCCCTTCTCAACTCTGTGTACTGACTTCCCTATATTTCCTTGCATATTGTCTTCCCATTATATTGTGAACTCCATGGTGGAAGGCACTATTCTTTTGTATCCCTGAAATTATATTAGCACCTGGTGCAGAATAAATGCTTAATAAATGATTTTGATTGATTGGTTATTCCCCAGATTGACTCCCATGCTCACTGCCCTCAAATCAAACTCACCTAGATGTGACATCCATGACACAGCTTCTATACCATGCCTGATTCTCCTTCCCCACCTCTGTTGTTCAGCATTTCTAGCTTTTTTTTGCATTTCATCTCATAAGTAGGTACCCACAGAGAGTATTTCTCTACTCCTTTACTTATTTAAGTCTGAACTGTGACAAAAATCACTTCACTCATATTGGGAATTTACCTGAATTTATATAGATTTACACTATTTTTTTCTCAGTATAATGGAAGTTGCTTGAGGGCCAAGGCCATGTTTCATATAATTTTTGGACCCTGATGTTTATCATAGAACTTCGAATGCAAAAAGGAATTAAGAAACCTGTATTGAAGTGTAATTAATTGAAATAAAAACCATTTTGTGGCAAAAAGAACAATTCTATACAGAAAATTGCAGTCTTAGCATACTGTCCCCAATACTTATTAGCTCAATTACTGTGGGGTGGTTAGCTCACTATTTCTATTTTTATCATAATAATCATCATTTTGAATATATTCAACATATTTTAGTTCAATTCTTTTATTCAATTAAAATCATTTTTTAGTATCTTCTATGTGCCAGGCAAATGTTCTAGGAGCTGGAGATACATACAAAGATAGAAATTAAAGAGTGTTTTCTGTCAAGAAACATATATCCTCATAAGGGGGAAAAGAGATTGACAGACTTTATAGTAGTATGCTAACAAAATTATTAGGAAAATAGATTCAAATTTTAAAGCTAGTAATGACCTATTAATTTGCTGTTTAACAAAGAAATGAATATAATAAATTATAAGCTTATCATTTCATAAGACCTCTGAATCATTTTTTTCTGACATCCATACCAACCTTCCTCAAAAGATGTTTGGAAGGAATTTATGGATATGGCAGTATTCTTCACCAACTAGACCATCATTAAAAAATAAGGTTTAAAAAATATGGTTCTAAAGGTAAAAACACATCTTCACATATTCAGTCTAGACATGGGTTAATAGTGTATGAGTTCTTTTCTTTGTAAAAAGTTTATTGATATTTTAAAATTCATATTCTGGAAATAAATTTATTTTCATTTCTAGGTCTATGAAATTGATTTGGTGTCCTGTGACAAATAACTAAGCTTCACTCCAGCAGTTGTGCCCAGGGCAGCTCATTAAGTATTAAGCATTAAACAATATCCATCTCCTTCATGGGAATGCCCAGTTTAATTTAGGACAAATGAAGGAAACAAGATTAGAGTAAGGTCTTGAACAGGGAGAAAAATATTGCAATTCCAAGTATTCATTTCATTAATTTTAAATCTTGTTCTTCCAAGTCTATGTTACAGTTGCACAGAGGACCAGTTTTACATAGCTAAGGGTCATAAGGAGGCGTTAGATGCCTAAAGACTTTGTTCTTTAGGGTTAACATGATTGAAATAGTCAAGTCACCTACTATAGATTGCAATTTTCCAAGGTTGTACTCACATGGGAAATTATGCCATATACCATATAAACAGGCTTAAGGCCTTATACTTACTTTTTGGCACGTTTTCTAAATGAGTATTGGATCACAGAATCTCAGAGCTGAAAAGAACTGCTTTGGTCATTAATTTCAAAACACACAAAAAGGAATTCCCCACTAATGTACAAAGTGAATGATACTTGTGCTTGAAGATAGCCATCCTGACTCCAGACAACCAAATCTATTTCAGGATAAATCTTATACTGAGGAAATTATTTCCTACCTCATATGCAAATTTACTTTTCCACCTAATGTTCTACCTTCTGCTTTTTGGAGGAGAACAAATGGAGCCCAACCCTTTGCCTATGTGATAGTTCAGCACCTAGACAACTCAGGCTCCCTTGAATTCCCAATTAAATTCTTAAAATTCAACAGGAAGTGTATCCAAATCTCTCTAATCCTAGTGCTTTTCCTCTATTGATTAGATAGAAATATGCATATATATATATATATACATATGCACATATACACATACAAATGCACATAGGAATATATATGTACTCTGTATATAATGAGTATATTTAAGTAGATTTTTTTTACATGTTGCCTTATCAGTTGAGCTCCTCAAAGTCTTTCTTTTGCCTCTTTTTGGCCCCCAAGAATTAGCACAGTAATTAGCAAATGTAGCAAAATTACTACATTAGTAATTTTAGTTGTTTAATCAATGTTTATTGACAAAATATAGATACACATACACTTTTTGCCAGAAAAAAATCATCTAGCTTTGTATGCACAAAGTTAAAATTTTATTCTCAAATATAACACTTTACATTTTTGCCTATTGGATCTTATTTTAGTACATTTAGCACAATGCTCTAATCTGTCAATAATCCATTTTTGTTTTCTGTTACCTATGTATTAGGTACCTCTCCCAGATCTATATTATTAGTCAGTCTGACAAATAATTCCACTGTACCTCTTCATCTCTGTGTTTTTGAATTAGTTATTCAACATATATTGAATACACTCAATTCTTACCTCTATTTAACTCTCTTCCCTCAAGGAGCAACTGAATAAATCAACTTCTAATTTCATCTTTCCCTTAACTGCCACTGCCTTCCATAATTAAATTGTGTTTAACTATCTCCATTCCTTTTGTATTTGTACTGTAATTATTACTCTATGTAAACTTATGGAATTCTCCATATTGGGTTCCTTCCTCAATTAGGACTACCATTTTGTCTCATCAAAAGGCAAATGGCTATTTCTATTCTGAGGTTTCTACTGCTGTTACTCATGAGCTCTCATTCAGTGTCCTCCCTATTGATTTTTAGATGTTCACATTAAATTATTTTTAAAAAGTTTAATGACATCATATTAAAATTGTTAATGCAAAAACTTTACTATAACAATACCCTCCCCCAAAATATTAGAATATACCTCTCTCAATATAGGGAGTGTCTGGAAGGCACTGAAACTTAGTAAACACTTATGAATTAATTAAATTGGTTTGACAATCCCCGCTCAGCCCCCAGCACTGCTTCTATCTTTGATAAACACAAAGTTCTTTCTCCTCGAAGTCTAGATTACACAGAAAACTCCCCAAATTTCCTGCTTTTATGTTGGAATTTGAATTTCCAAATTGTCTTCTCATATGAAATCTAGCTAGCTACCTAGCCACACTGACTGTGACCAATTCTCTTCTATCATTCATAAAATATTTCCTGTGTTTACAAAACTACTTTGTTCCAATGATAAAACCAAATGGGCAAAACACTTCACTCTTTCTAAATTGATGAAGAATTGGTTAGTCCCCTAGTTTAAAACTATGATTCATAGAGTCTCAAGATATCTTCCTATGTTTAACTGATAGCCTCAAACCTTGATGCATGAGTGTATAAATTATTTTTTCTCATAGGATGGCAGTTGCACATAAATAGACTCATTTTTATGTGTGTATCTTCAATGACTAATTCATAATATGGGCTAACAGATCCTTATTGATCAGGTAGTAAGGGCATTGAAACTTTTCATCACATTTATTCCACAAATAAATTATTTTCTCAAATTTATCTTTTTCTCTACCACACTATTATTTTTGTTCTCAAATTGGGAAAAAATGACAATAATTACAGTAATTGCCACTGCTGTTATTGTACTTGTTGCTATTGTTATTAAAGTGTGTAGTTTCATGGGAAGAAGGAAATTCAGTATGAAAATATCTACATCAGAACAGATCAGCAAATGTCATGTTATTCATACAGATAACTATGTCTGTCACTGAACTATTAAGGGACTTATCAATAGTTACACAGTCAGTCTAGGTTACAAGAGGCACTTGAACCCACATCTTTCCATATTCCATTGCTAGCACTATAAATATGAATTGAGTAGTAATACTCTGTCGTTTGTATTTATAGAGTAATTTCAAATCCCTTTCCTTTTTTCCCCTTGAATCTCAAAACTATTCTGGGAGGTAGGTAGCTATGAGAATTAATTTATTTCTATTCCCAGTTGCTGCTTTCATTGATTATTTTCTATATTGGGAGGTGATAGTATGGGCCTTTGGTAGATTTTGTTTGTAGTATTCCCAGGCCTAATGGTCATATGACTGAAGTCATGACAGGATGTAACTGTGGGGTCATTTAATGAAATCTTACTTCTTGCAAGCCAAAACTAAAATTTAAATGGAAACATAATGATAATTTTGCTGGCATGGATATGGTGATATGCTGAATTACCTAAATGCCCTTTAAAAAAGATGGATTCACATAAAGTGAGGGATCCTTAAAATAATAAAATATATTGGTCTCAGGTCTGCAGTCCTATCCCTGCTTCAGTCTCCAGGAAAAGAAGTCAGTCTTGGCTGTCTCTTAATATACCAAATTCCAAATCCACCATCATAGGTAAAATAATGCCATGTCCTTCACGGCTTCCCTCCATTAGAAATTGGATGGGAGTCCTTAAAGATGCAAAGAGAATATGGTTTAATAAAAAACTATTTTCTCATGGAAAAATATTTTTCATATAATTTGAATTAGTTATTTTATGGTATAAACTTTCCATTTAAAAAAATTAACATGCTAACTTCACATATAAACACATACAGAGAGACAAAGCCAATATGAATATTAGCATATACAGAGGAGGCATGAAAAATGACTATATAATGAAATTTAATTTTTCATCTCAATAGCTTATGTAAAAAGCTACTTTTTTCTGAATTCAATTTATAAACTTGGACAATAAGGGCAATCATTTTTTTTTAATCTACCTTATGACAAAACCAATGGCAGATATCAAACAAACAAACAAAAAAAATTGCTAGAGTTAGAGTCAGGAATAAATGAGTTCAGATCCTGCCTTAGCCACTTATTAGCTATATGACAGGAGTAAATCAGAGAAAGTCTCTCAACCACATTTTTCTCATGAGCAAAATGATGATGGTATTTTCTCAGAATTTAAATCTCTTGGAGCACCCTAACCTGACATAAGAAGTTCCCCATGCTTGTAATGTTCTACTTCCTCAATTCTGTTTCCTCCTTTCTTTGGTTTCATTCACATTTAGGTAAGGTTCCTTGAATCCTTCCCCCCCTTAATATTATTAATTATCATCAATTCATTATGTCTTCCTCTTGCATGTTACAAAGTAGAGGAAATATGTACATGTAATTTTTCATGTTGTTTACTCTTTTAGTTTGTGATTTTTGAGAGCAGATATTGTTTTTTGCTTTTCATGTTTGCCCAGTGTTTAATAAAATGCCCTAGATGTAGTAGGGAGTAAATTAATACTTTTTGACAGACTTATTTCCAAACAAATCATTTGTGAAATAATTCAGTTGAATGACAGTGAGATGATAATAAATATTACACAGAGTTTTCTTGAATCTCAGTTGACATAAATCATAATTGAAAAATCCAATATTGACAAAAGTGGTGAGATAAAATAATAACCCATTGAAGCTTCTCCAAAAATAGGATCTATGAGGGTAGAATGGTTTTAGCCAAGGGAGGGATATGCAGCTAAAGTAGAATTACTGGATTGAAGTCTTAGATCATTTACAATGTCCTTTTGAGACACCTTGGATAAACAATTTGATTTTTAATATTCTATTTTTTTTTGTTTAAAATCCATCAAGTCACTTCCACCCTGTCATTTTACAAATGAGAAAACAAAGGATCACATATAGCCATTAATAAACTAGCTAAGAAAAAATTTCCTGGGCCAGATGGATTTACAAGTGAATTATATCAAACATTTAAAAAGCAATTAATTCTTATAATATGTAAACTATTTGGAAAAATAGGTAAAGAATGACTTCTGCCAAATTCCTCTGTGACACAAATAAGCATACCTAAACCAGGAAGAGCCAAAACAGAGAAAGAAAATTATAGTCCAACTTCCCTAATGAATATGAATACAAAAATTTTAAATAAGATATTAGTAAAGAAATTAGAGAATCTTATTAGGGGGATAATGTACTATAATCAAGTGGGATTTACATCAGGAATGTAGGGCTGGTTTAATAACAGGAAAACTACTAACATAATCAACCAAATCAATAATAAAAACAACAGAAATCAAACCATAATCTCAATAAATGCAGAGAAAGATTTGATAAATATAGCATTCATTTCTATTAAAAATACTAGTGAGTATAGGGATGAAGGGAGTTTCACTTAAAATAATAAGCAGGCTCAATCTAAAACCAACAGCAAGCATTATTTATAATGGAGGGGGATGTGTTCCCAATAAGATCAGCGGTGAAACAAGGATGCCCATTATCACCAATATTATTCAACTTTTTACTACTAAACTTTTGACTTTAGCAATAAGAAAAGAAATTAAAGAAATAAGAATAGGCAATGAGGAAATAAAACTATCACTCTTTGCAGATTATATGATGATATACTTAGAGAATCCTAGATAATCATCCCAAAAGCTACTTGAAACAACAGCTTTAGCAAAGTTGCAGGATATAAAATAAACCAACACAAACACCAGCATTTCTATATATTACTTCCAAAGCCCAGCAGTGAAAGATAGAAAAAGAAAATTCATTTAAAATAACTGTAGGTCACTAGACAGCACAGGAATAAATGGACTTTTCCTTAAAATGATCAGTAGTATCTATTTAAAACAATCAGTAAGCATCATATGTAATGGGTACAAACTACAACCATTCCCAATAAGATCAGGAGTGAAATAAGGCTATCCCCTATCACCATTACTGTTCGATATTGTATTAGACATGCTACATTTGGCAATAAGAGAAGAAAAAGATAGTAAAGGAATTAGAGTAATTCATGAGGAAACCAAATTATCACTCTTTGCAGATGTTATCATGGTCTACTTAGAAAACCCTAGAGAATCAAATAAAAAATTACTAGAAACAATTCAAAACTTTAACAAAGTTGCAGGGTACAAAATAAATCAACATAAATCATCAGCATTTTTATATATTACCAACAAACTTCAGTAGCAAGAGACACAAAAAGAAATTCCATTCAAAATAACTGTCAATTCTATAAAATATCTGCCAAGGAAAAGTCAGTGAGAAACTAGAGGAACAAAACTACAAAATACTTTCTACACAAATAAAGTTAGACCTAATCAGTCAGAAAAATATCAAGTGTTCATGGGTAGGCCAAGCAAATATAATAAAACTGACTACACTACCTAAATTAATGTACTTATTTAGTGCCATACCAATCAAACTCTCAAGAAATTATTTTACAGATCTACAAAAAAAAAATGTAACAAAGTTCATCTGGAAGAACAAAAGGTCAAGAATTTCTTTTTTTTTAAATTTTATTTTATTTGCATAACATATGTGTGGGTAATTCTTCAATAATAACCCTTACATATCTTTCCGTTACAAATTTTTCCCCCCAACTTCCCCACCCCTCCCCTAGATGGCAGGATATCCACTACATGTTAATTATGTTAAAATATTGGCAAATCGAATATATGTATACATATTTCCAAACTTATCATTGGTGTGCAAGAAAAATCTATCTACACAAATGATATATCAGATAAAGGAAACACAATGTAAGCAAACATCAATCAAGGAGTATGAGAATGTTATGTTGTGGTCCACATTTCGCATCCCTCTCTCTGGGTGTATATGGCTTTCTTCAGTGAACAATTGGAGGTGGTTTGAAACATATCATTGTTGAAGAGAGCCATGTCCATCAGAATTAATCGTCATATAGTACTGTTGTTGCTGTGTATAATGATCTCCTGGTTCTGCTCATTTCACTCAGCATCAGTTCATGTAAGTCTCTCCAGGCCTCTCTGAAATCATCTTGCTGGTCATTTCTTACAGAACAATAATATTCCATAATATTCATATACCATAATTTATTCAGCCATTCTCCAGTTGAAGGGCATCTATTCAATTTCCAGTTTCTAGCCACTACAAAAAGG
>JAJPUD010033747.1:0-11188 GCA_023553655.1 Myrmecobius fasciatus
TAAGAAAAAATCCCCAGGACCAGATGGATTTACATGTGAATTCTACCAAACATTTAAAGAACAATTTACTCCAATATTATATAAACTATTCGAAAAAATAGGGAATAAAGGACTCCTACCAAACTCCTTTTATGATACAGACATGGTACTGATACCTAAACCAGGTAAAACAAAAACAGAGAAAGAAAATTATAAACCAATCTCCCTAATGAATATTGATGCAAAAATCTTAAATAAAATATTAGCAAAGAGATTACAGAAAATCATTCCCAGAATAATACACCATGACCAAGTAGGATTTATACCAGGAATGCAGGGATGGTTTAATATTAGGAAAACTATTAACATAATTGACTATATCAATAACCAAATTAACAAAAAACATATGATAATCTCAATAGATGCAGAAAAAGCATTTGATAAAATCCAACATCCATTCCTATTAAAAACATTAGAGAGTATAGGAATTAATGGACTTTTCCTTAAAATAGTCGGTAGCATCTATTTAAAACCATCCGCTAGCATCATATGTAATGGTGATAAACTGGAACCATTCCCAATAAGATCAGGGGTGAAACAAGGTTGCCCACTATCACCATTACTATTCAATATTGTATTAGAAATGCTAGCCTTGGCAATAAGACAAGAAAAAGAGATTAAAGGAATTAGAGTAGGTCATGAGGAAACCAAATTATCACTCTTTGCAGATGATATGATGGTCTACTTAGAGAACCCTAGAGAATCAACTAAAAAACTATTAGAATTAATCCACAACTTTAGCAAAGTTGCAGGATACAAAATAAATCCACATAAATCATCAGCATTTTTATACATCACCAACAAAATGCAACAGCAAGAGATACAAAGAGAAATTCCATTCAAAATAACTATCGATAGTATAAAATATTTGGGAATATATCTGCCAAGGGAAAGTCAGGATCTATATGAGCAAAACTACAAAACACTCTCCACACAAATAAAGTCAGATCTAAACAATTGGAAAAACATCAAGTGCTCTTGGATAGGTCGAGCAAATATAATAAAGATGGCAATACTACCTAAACTAATCTATTTAGTGCTATACCAATCAAACTCCCAAGAGATTATTTAACTGGCCTAGAAAAAATAACAAAATTCATCCGGAAAAACAAAAGGTCAAGAATTTCAAGGGAATTAATGAAAAAAATGCAAATCAAGGTGGCCTAGCTATACTGGATCTAAAACTATATTATAAAGCAGTGGTCACCAAAACCATTTAGTACTGGATAAGAAATAGAGTAGTGGATCAGTGGAATAGGTTAGGTTCACAGGACAAAATACTCAATGACAATAATAATCTAGTGTTTGATAAACCCAAAGACCTCAGTTTTTGGGATAAAAACTCACTATTTGACAAAAACTGCTGGGATAATTGGAAACTAGTATGGAAGAAATTAGGCATTGACCCACACCTAACACCATATACCAAGATAAGGTCAAAATGGATTCATGATCTAGGCATAAAGAATGATATTATAAACAAATTAGAACAATGTAGGATGGTTTACCTCTCAGACCTGTGGAGGGGGAAGGAATTTGTGACCAAAGAAGAACTAGAGGTCATCATTAATCACAAAATAGATAAGTTCGACTATATCAAGTGAAAAAGTTTTTGTACAAACAAAATGAATGCAGACAAGATTAGAAGGGTAGCAGTAAACTGGGAAAATATTTTTACATCCAAAGGTTCTGATAAAGGCCTCATTTCTAAAATATATAGAGAATTGACTCAAATATATAAGAATTCAAGCCATTCTCCAATTGATAAATGGTCAAAAGATATGAACAGACAATTTTCAGATGAAGAAATTGAAACTATTTCTGGTCACATGAAAAGGTGCTCCAAGTCACTATTGATCAGAGAAATGCAAATTAAGACAACTCTGAGATACCACTACACACCTGTCAGATTGGCTAAAATGACAGGAAATGATAATGATAACTGTTTGGAGGGGATGTGGGAAAACTGGGACACTGATACATTGTTGGTGGAACTGTGAATGGATACAGCCATTCTGGAGAGCAATTTGGAACTATGCTCAAAAAGTTATCAAACTGTGCATACCCTTTGACCCAACAGTGTTTCTACTGGGCCTATATCCCAAAGAGATTTTAAAGGAGGGAAAGGGACCCCCATGTGCAAGAATGTTTGTGGCAGCCCTTTTTGTAGTGGCAAGAACCTGGAAACTGAAAGGATGCCCATCAATTGGAGAATGGCTGAATAAATTATGGTATATGAATGTTATGGAATATTATTGTTCTGTAAGAAACAATCAACAGAAGGTTTTCAGAGAGGCCTGGAGACACTTGCATGAACTGATGCTGAGAGAAATCAGCAGAACCAGGAGAACATTATACACAGCAACAAAACTATACGATGATCAATTCTGATGGACATGGTTCTCTTCAACAATGATGTGATTCAAACCAGTTCCTATTGTTCGGCGATGAAGATAGTCATATACATCCAGAGAGAGGCCTGTGGGAACTGAGTGTGAACCACAACAAAGCATTTTAACGCTTTCTGTGAATATTTCCATGCATTTTGTTTTCCTTCTTAGGTTGTTTTTTTTCTTCTTCTCTTTCTAGATCTGATGTTTCTTGTGCAGTAAGATAACTATATAGATATGTATACATGTATTGGATTTGTCATATAATTTATCATATTTAGCATGTATTAGATTACCTGTCATCTAGGGGTGGGGAGTGGGGGGAAGGAGGGGAAAAGCTTGGGAAAAAAAAGTTTTTGTAAAGGTCAATGTAGAAAAATCACTCATATGTTTTGTAAATAAAAAGCTTTCAATAAAAATTGAAGTTTATATGAAGGAGTGTAAACATCCAATTAAACGTTAAGCACATAATAATGGCAAAAGGAATAAACTGAATCTTTTGGGG
Source organism: Myrmecobius fasciatus (assembly GCA_023553655.1). Classification (NCBI taxonomy): domain Eukaryota; kingdom Metazoa; phylum Chordata; class Mammalia; order Dasyuromorphia; family Myrmecobiidae; genus Myrmecobius; species Myrmecobius fasciatus. Next base: position 2,935 of record JAJPUD010033747.1, read on the forward strand.
ATGAGTTCATTGGAATCAATATTATTATCTATGTCAAGTGCCTTACTCAGAAAATGCTTGTCTCATAGAAATTTCTTTACTTGCTAAGTTCTCTTTTGTCACAATAAATCTAGGGTTAAAATACCCTTCTAATAGAGGTTTTGCTTCCAGAGAATTCTAGGCAACTGCCTCAAAACTTGCTTTATTATATAAACCGAAGAACAGGATGTTTTTTCTAATAGAGAAAGGAAAGTCCTATCTCCTCTAGGATCAAATATAAAATCCTCTGGTGTCCAAAGCCTTCATATCCTGGCCCTTTACAAGTTTTGACACCTCTAAGACTTCCCTCCCCCAGTCATACAGATCCTTCCTTCACCCCCATCTCTTCAATCTAATGGTTTTTTCCCCTGTTATTCCTCAAATAAGACACTCCGTCTCTTGACTCTGGACATTTCCACTGGTCTACCCCATATGTGGAATGTCTCCCTCCTCATCCCAAACCTACTGTCTTTCTTCAAGTCCCACCTTCTGCAGTAAGCCTTTTTTGATTCCCCTTAACTCACTTCTGTTAAGATTTGGTATATATGGGACAGCTAGGTGGCACAGTGGACAGAGCACCAGCCCTGAAGTCAGGAGGACCTGAGTTCAAATCTGGTCTCAAACACTTAACACTTCCTGGCTGTGTGACCCTGGGCAAGTCACTTAACCTCAATTGCCTCAGCAAAAAAGCAAAAAAAAAAAAAAAAAAAGAGTTGGTGTGTGTGTTTTACACACACACACACACACACACACCCTCAAGAGTTTTGATTAGTCACTGGAAATCCAAAGTCTTTAAGAGTTTATCTTTATAGTATTGTTATTATATACATTGTTCCCTTAGTTCTGCTCATTTCACTCTATCAGCTCATACAAGTCTCGTTTCTCTGAAAACAATCCTTCTGTCATTTCTTAGAAGCACATTAATGTTACATAACATTTATATACCATCATTTGTTTTGTTTTTCTCAGGGAAAAATAGACATGTTTAAATCAGATAAATAAGAAAACTACATTATGCTGAAAGGCAACATATACAGTAAAACAATATTCATATTTTGCTTATATGCACTGATGATATTTATTTAAATACAACACAAAGGAAAATTTAACCATATCATAGGGAACCATACAACGAAACTATTGAGTTCATTTTGTTCAGCAAGTGGTAACCCAAGTGAGAGGCCTGGTCCGTTCAACTAAGCATTAAGGCCTTCCTGAATATGAATATACTTAGAAGTTTGAGAGTTAAGTATTTTAAAAATACTCGTTTTGGAATTCTCAGAATCTGAACACTGTAGGAATCACTCTTTCTGTAACTGGCCAGCTTTTTGCCTCCCCCAAGGAGCTATGAGAGAGAGAGCGTCCTGGTTGAACAAAATTATGTTGGATGTTTCAGGATATCTCAATGGTATTCAAGGATGTGGCAGTGGACTTCACTTGGGAAGAGTGGCAGCACCTGGATTCTGCTCAGAGAAACTTATACAAAGAAGTGATGCTGGAGAATTATAGAAATCTTGTCTCCCTGGGTAAGGACAATTTTTCTTTGTGATTTAGAATTTTCCCATAGAGATCAGGGAAGGGGAGTAATTGGAAATCTCAACTGCTGGAGCTGGAGTCTATTTTATATTTTGCTGACTCACTGGTATGCAGTAATGCATGTAATACAGTTGATCTCTAGACCCTTTGAGATCAGGTGACTGGGTGCTTTTGCTTCTGTTCCCAGATGCTTTATTTTTTATACCTGGAAATCACAGCTTTATAGTTCTGTCCCTGTGGCTGCAACTTTCTCATTCATTGTTTCACTAGGTCAGAAATGTTTCACTAAGGAACCAGATATAAAATGTTCTCTTTCCCTTATTCTTTTTAAACAAGGTTTTATTGATATAATTTGGGATTTTTTGAATCATCATAGTTTTAGTTCATCATCATTATCCCTCCCACTATCCCTTTTAGAAAGTCATCCCATATAGCAAACAGTATTTTTGAAGACTAAAAAAGAAGAGGGGAAAAAAAATCAGCATAACTGGTGAATCACATTAAAAAAAGTCTAAAAATCTGTGCAACATATTAATGCTTGTATCATTTCAATTTTATTATCTGTGCTTCCAAAGAGAGCATGTCCTCCTGCTTTTATCAAAGATTAAGTCATATAAAGCATTTTTCTTTTTGATTCCAAATTCACTAAATAATACATTCCCCAAATTTGCATGGAACAGAATTCTATAGAAGTGCTTTCTATATTCCACTGGACTTTTCTGGTCCATTTTTTCCCTGATGTGGAAAAAAAATGTCAATACTTAAAATAACAGCTTACATCCATACAGAGCAAAAAGGTTTGGAAAACTGTGTATTTTACCTAGTTTGATCCTTACAAGTGCTTAATACAATGTCCAGCACATAGTAGGAACTTTATAAATATTTGCTAATTAATTGGCTTGATTGACTATAAGAATCCTGTGGTAATTAATGTTTTTCTTCTCATATTATAAGTGAGCAGCCAGAGTCTTTGAGGGGACACTGACTTAGCTTATCATCAAGTAGAATTTGAAGCTAGATCTTTGCTGCCTTCCAAAACAGCATTCTTCCTACTTTGCCACTATCTCTCTCCTGGGAATTGAGCTTGAATTCTGAAGTATCTTTCCCCATGATCAGGGCTTCCGGTTTCCAAACCAGCTGTGATCTTCCATTTGGAGAGAGGAGAAATCCCATGGGTGCCAAAGGGTAAAGACTCTGGATTCACATGTCTGGGTGAGTAGATGAGAAGCAGGCAGCTGCCAGACCAAGATTTGGAAAGCTCCTTTCAGATGTTGCACCAAGAGATCTCCTCAAAGTCTCCTGGACTCTTCCCGTCCTGAACTTCTCTCATGAGCTTCCTCTTGCAGGCAGTAGGACGTCCTCACTTCACATAACCAGTCACAGAGTATTGTATGTAAGAAAGAGCCTGAGATGTCATAAAGATGTGGCTTAGAGGTGAATAAAGAGGCCCAAAGAATTGACTCAGCCACCTAAGATCCCAAAGCTGACAAATGGCAGGACTGTGCTTCAAACCATTGGTCATAATGCCATGACTGACATCACTGATTGTGTTTCCCTTCTGTGCTTACATCCAGCCTCAGAGGATATTGTTCCTATTTACAGACAATAAGCCCTCTATCTGTACCAGAGAGCGATTCAGGAATTTTCTTCCTTCTCCTAAATCCTTATTCCCTCATTCCCACTTCATATTTTCTGTTCCTTCTGCTTTCAAATATATATGTCTAGCTTTCACATATCTCAATTCACATATTACATATAGATCTCTATATCTATAGATATATCTATATCTATATCTATATTATAAATAATATATATTTCTATCTATGTCCCTAGATAGATGGAGATAGACATAGATATGGAGATGGATAGAAATCTTAAAGCTTGGCTGTTTCACATTTAGGTTTCCTACCTTACCCTCACATTATTCAGGATAAATTTCTTAAATACATCATTTATATTCATCCCTCTCTCAACATAAAGTCCTGCAGTTGGAATTTTTTGGGCTAATCTGGGGAAAATGCTTTTAAAGATCACTTTTGATTTGAGTAACAGTAATAATAATGGCCTACATGTATGATTCCCCTGAAATTTAAAAGACATTCAAAAAGCCTTACCTTTGGATTGGGAAGGCAATTTCTTTCGTTCTTGTTTAACTTCCTTTCTGTTGTCAAGATTATTTTTTTCCTTGGAGCTTATTGTGGTCCAGGATGTCAGATTTTGGTCTAAATCTCACTGCTGGACTGAACTAGCATCTTGGATATCATCTGCCACAATAAGCTACAAGTAAGATGATCTTTAATAGGGATAAATATAACATTTTACCCTTCAATTAAACAGTCAGCTTCACAAGTCCAAGATATTAGATGTGTAGGAAGCAGTTCACCTGAAAGTAATGTTGGAGTTGTACCAAACTATATAGTCCAGAAGGAGAAAACAATGTGGAGTGTTGGCCAAGAAGGCCAAGGTACCCTTGGGCTCCATTTATAAAGATGCTGGCTTGTATTCCAGGGGCAGAGCCAAGGTGGGGGAATGAAACCAGGAAACTGCTGGAGCTTTCTCAGTTGCCCTGAAACCAAGCCTCTGAACAGAGTCTGGAACAACAGAGCCTAAAAAGAGATGGAACGAAACAATCTTCCAACTCAAGATAGGCTGGAAAGATTTCAAGAAAGGTCAGTCTCACTGGGGTGAAAGGGGCGCTTAGCTCAGCCCAGCTCAGACGGTGTCTGGGAAAGCCAGTGGGAGGGTCTTAAAAACAGCAGATCAGCAATCAAGACTCTTGGTCTTGACTCAGTAAAAGAGTAGCTGAGCAGACCAGTGGAGAAGCCCCCAGTCTCAGCACAGAAGGCAAATTGCCAGCTTAGGAAACCAAGCAACCTCAGGTGGGACTAGGGTCAGGCCACCCCCTGCCATAAGCAAGACACCAAACACAAGGGGCCCCTGCATTCAAGGCTGCACAAGGAGCTTGGAACACATCAATTGGAGAATGGCTGAATAAGTTGTGGTATATAAATATTATGGGATATTATCATTCTATAAGAAACAATCAGCAGGATGATTTTAGAGAGACTTGGAGAGACACAAATTGATACTAAGTGAAGTGAGCAGGAGATCATTATACATGGCAACAACAAGATTATGCGATGATTAATTCTCATGGACGTGGCTCTTCTTAACAATGAGACAATGCAGGCCATTTCAATTGTTCAGTGATGAAGAAAGCCATCTATACCCAGAGAGGATTGTGGGAACTGAGTGTGGCTCACAACATAGCATTCTCACTTTTTTTGTTGTTTGCTTGCATTTTGCAATCACTCTAATATAGGTTAAATATGTGCAATCCTTTTAAACATATTTACATTATCCTACCAAATCTTTATGGGCCATTGTAACTCCTCTAGGTTTAGTGGCCTCCGGGGAGAATTGGATTCTTGAATAGATGGTTGGAGTCGGCAAGTGGAACAAGAGACAGCACACTCTGTGGCGTAGTCATCAAGTTCGATTTATTGGCAAAAGCTTGTTCAAATTATTCAAGAAAGCTTGTGATTTTTATAGTCTTACAAAGTTACGGTTCATTAGAAATAGGACAATTATTTGGCCAGGATTACAAAATTTTCTTGGGGCCTAGAAATTCCCAGGACCCCAGGTGCAATGCTTCTTAGAAAAAAAGAATGTACAGAGTAAATTCATCAAACAATATAATAATAGTGAAACTTTAACTAAAGGTAAATGTACCTTGTGGTCATCACGTCATGTCTGGCAGGACATGAGCTTCTCCAAAAATATCACATTTATTTATTCCAAGACTTAGACAATGCTTTTAAATTTTTAACATCATCATAAGGTATTTTACAATAGGGACATTTCATTTTCTCAGGGACTTTATTTTTCTCAGCCCATTTATTAATCACTCGTACAATAGCTTGTTTTTGTGCAGTGGTCAGTAAACCCTGCAGTGGCCTGCTTCTCTTACTTTTTTCCCAGGACTTACTTGCTACCAATGTGTCCATCTATCACTAATGTTTACTGTTCTTTTCATCATATCATTATTTAAGCTCTGTATAGGGGAGAGAAGGGTCAGGTTGATTGGATCTGGAATTGTTTGAAACAAGAGGGAGTAACTGGAGATTTCTTTTGGAGTTTTTGGGGAAAGCGATCAATTTCCAAGTTTCCCAGTCTCTAAGTTTGTTTAATACTTCACTAGTAGAGAAACCTTTCATGTTTGGGCAGAAAGTACAGAGGGGCTTTTGGGGGTGAAGGGCTATGTGCTCAGCCTCCTTGTGATGGAAGGGTATATACATACAGCTATGCTAAGAACTACTAGGACAGAAATTAAGCAGATAATCATTAACCAAATGCATCCCGAATGCTTAGTTCTGTGGGGGCTTCTTCATGGTGCCTTGCACACATGACGGTCAGGCCCCTGTGGAGACTATGTCATTCCACACAGGGTCCTTGGCTTCCTGTAGTTTAGGTTTTGATTTTTGGTTTTGGAGGTTTTTTGGCATGGAAAACTCTGTTACTTTGCATGTTGGTGAATAAAAGCTCTATGTACTACAAGAAAGAAGAAGAAAAAGAAGCTTGGGACAGCATTCCCTGAACCCTAGGGACAGAGCTTGCTCTAAAAGTCATGAAATAGAGGGAGGAAGAAAAAAAGAAAAGTAAGAAACAGAAAAGAACCTTGACCACAGGAAGTTACTACAGGGAAGACCAAAACACCAATTCAAAAGAGGACAAAATGCCCACAAGGGAAACCTCAAAGGGAATAGGAATTGGTCTCAAGCCCAAAGAGTGTTCTTGGAAGACCTCAGAGGATTTTAAAAGAGAGGTAGAAGAAAAAAAATGAGAAAAGAATGAGAAGTATGGAAGACAGGGTCAACAGTTTGGAAAAGGAAGGACAAAAATTGACTGAAGAAAAGAAATCCTTAAAAAATGCAGTTGGCCAAATGAAAAAAAAATTCACTGAAGAAAACTATATCTTTAAAAGTAGATTAAATGGAAAAAGAGATACAAAAACTAACTGAAGAAAATCATATATTAAAAATTAAAACCAGGCAGTTGGAAGCTAATGACTTTTTGAGACTCAAGAATCAGTCAAACTAAAAGGAATGAGAAGCTGGAAGAAAAGGTAAAATACATTGGAAAAATAGCTGACCTGGAAAATAAATCTAGGAGAAACAATTTAACAATTATTGAACTATCAGAAAAAATATCAAACTATCTGAACTCCATGATTACAAAAGAACCTGAATTGTGTTATTCAAGAGATCATCAAGGAAAACTGCCATGATAAACTAGTACCACAGGACAAAGTAGTCATTGAAATCAGATGGGAAAGAGGTCCCACAAAGAAAACTCCAGGAAACATCGTTGCAAAACTCCAGAACTATAATCTCAAGCAAAAATACTGCAGTCTTCGAGAAAATGACAAGTATCAAGGAATCATAGTCAGGATTACCCAGGATTTGGCAACATTTAAAATAATTAAAGGGCCTGGAATACCATATTCTGGAAGGCAGAAGACCTTGGATTATAACCAAGAATCAACTACCCAGTGAGATTGAGCATCATCTTTCAGGGAAAGAGATGAATCTTCAATGAAGTAGGGGACTTTTTGATCATTTCTATTGAACAGACCACAACTAAACAGAAAATTTGATCTTCAGATATTGAATTCCAACATAAAAAGGTAAACTGGAAAGAAAAAAAATAAAAAAACCCGTTATTTAAAGGCTAAACTATTTACATTCCTAAATGGAAAAATGATACTTGTAACTCTTGAGAATCATATCCTTTACTAGGGCAGTTAGAGAGGGCAAACATAGACAGAGGGTGAGGGTATAAATTGACTCTGATATGATGATGTTAAAGAAAAAGACAGGGCAGCTAGGTGGCTCGGTGGATACAGCACCAGCCCTGAAGTCAGGAGGATCTGAGTTCAAATCTGGTCTCAGACACTTAACATTCCCTAGCTGTGTGACCCTGGGCAAGTCACTTAACCCCAAATTGCCTTAGCAAAGAGAGAAAAGAAAAGAAAAAGACAATGAGGGGTGGGAAAAGGATTGTCCTGGAAGAAGGAAAAAGGAGGAAAAGGAGGTAAATTATATCACATGAAGAGGCATGAAAGGCCTATTATAGTAGAGGGGGGAAAGGGAGGGAGATGAGCATTTTCTGAAGCTTAATCTCATCAATTTTAACTCAAAGAGAATAAAATATAACTCAGTTGAATATAGACATTTATCTTACCCTATAGGGAAGTAAAAGGAGAAAGAGGAAAGAAAAGGGAGGGACTGGACAAAAGGGAGGGCAGAAACACAAGGAGAAAGGGGTTAAGAGAAAGGAGGAGGGGTGATAAAAGAGAGGGCAAAGGGTGGGGAGGGGTTGGTCAGAAACAAAACACTACTAAAGGGGGAATAGGGTAGAAAGAGAGAAAAGAAGTATATACAGGGGTGAAAAGAGGATGGAGGGAAATAGCTGATAATCATAACTGTGAATGTGAATGGAATAAACTCACATAAAATTGAAGTAGATAGAGTGGGTTAAAAACCAGAAACCTACAATATGTTTTTTACAAGAAACATATTTGAAACAGAGATACACACAGAATAAATGTGGAAGACTGGAACGGAATATATTATGCTTCAGCTGATCAAAAAATGACCTGACCAGCAGGTCATCAACGTGGGTCAAGCGAGCAGGACAT
>JAJPUD010033749.1:0-11188 GCA_023553655.1 Myrmecobius fasciatus
GTGTGTTTAGGGCAAAGGTGGGACAGCTGCTTTAATTTGCCCTGGGGCAGTTCTGCTGATTGAGTTATTTCAGGAACTGGGCAGTTCTGCTGATTGAATTATGTCAGGTACTGGGCAGTTCTGCTTTAGTTCACCCTCGGGAGGTTCTGCTGATTGAATTATTTCTGGTGCTGATCAGTCCTGTTGTTTGATTGATTGCTTTAAGGTGCTGTGTAATGGCAGCTAGGTCCCATGCTCATCATGTGTTCAGTGGTTCACAATTTATCCCCCTCAAAAGGCTGACCCTCCAAACCACCTGCCCACAATCAGGACAGAATGGCCCAAGAGCCCCGCAGAAGACTCCCAGGTGTGTGAAAAGCACAACGCTCCCACTACTGTTCCGACTCCTGTTCCAGCTCCCTGCTCCAGCTCCCTGCCCCGGGCTCCCTGCACTGCAGTCTGGGTTCAGTAGACCACCCCCCTGCCCAATTAAAACAGACTTGTTTTGAGATTCTTCCAGAGTATCTTCTTCTAGAATCGTGTTGTTCTCCAGATATTGTGGATTTTTTTTGCTTCAAAATCCGTCTAGAGGCTTCACATGTTGTTGGTTTGAGGGGAGGTTAGAGGAGGTTACAGAGACTCCTGTCTGATCTCCGCCACCATGGCTCCACCCCTGGAAGGAAGTCCTCTATATTGAATTACTTGTGGTCTAGGGAAGACAGTAGAAGGGAGGGAGAGAAAAAATATAGAACACAAGGTTTTGCTAGGATGAATGTTAAAAATTATCTTTGCATGTATTTTGAAATCTAAAAAAAATTATAAAAATGAAATAAAATATCATATTCCAAAAATATTTATATACCATGTTAATAGTCAAAAAATTTTCTTAAAATCAATATAATTACAAGAATTGACTCTATTTAATTTGGCAATGTAAATAATTTAATGGAAGATATTGTGTGTAGCAGACAAAGTATGTATATATAATACATATGCGTTGTTGTTCTTCAGTTGTTTTAGTTGTATCTAAGTCTTTGTGATCACATTTGGGGTTTTCTTGGTTACTATATTGGAGTAATTTGTCATTTCCTTCTCCAAGTCATTTTGTAGTTGAGGAATTGAGGCAAACAAAGTTAACTTGCCCAGTGTCACATAATTACTGTATGAAGCCTAATTTGAATTCAGGTCTTACTAGCTTCAGGTCTAGCACTCTATCCATTGCACCGTGTCATTGCATATAAAGTAAAACATTATACTAAGTTCTAGGGAAAAATACAATGATGAAACAATCCCTGCTTTCAGTTGTTTAATATTTTACTTTGATGCCCAAAATCTCATTGATAAAAATGCATGCAAAATAATTTATCTTTACCCATCATTAATTCCTCCAAAAGCCAATGAACTGGGCCCTGTAAAGTGAGGAGAAAGGGGAAATATACCACAGGATAAAACTCTAATCACACTTGGAAAACAGTGATATTTTTTCCATGACTTTAAGATATATGTTGCTGTCCTTATTTCTAAATTTTTTTCCCTATTGGTGCTTCTTAAAGTCCACAACTTTTCATATATGTGTATATGCATTTTTCCATAACTTTCTTACCATTTTCTACAAGAAAATCTATCCAGCTCTTCTAACTCTCATTACCTTGTTCAAAATGTTATCCATTCCAATTTGTACATATTTTCTCTATGCCTAATGGTTTACATATTGTCTCCTTTATTATAGCATGAGTTCCTTCAAGGGAAAGGATTGTCATCATTATCAACAACACTATTATCATCACTGTTATTATTATTATCACTATCATTTTATTAAATTTTTTGTATCTGTAATTCTTACATAGCATTTGTGCTAATTATTTCATTTTACTTTTTTTTTTATTCATGGATTTAAAGACCACAAAGGTTTCAAAAGTTTTAAATAGGGAAATGAACAATTCTACTTCGGAGGATGGACCTCCATCAAAATATCATAGCTCTGAAATAATCATTTAAAATATTCCTGTATTTTCCAGTTATAAATAGAGATCCATTCTGCTCCTGACATTTCTCCTGGACTTTTCAGAAAGAAAATAGCACATCAACTGGCTCCTTGATCCTTTCTGAAACCACACTGGCTCTCAAGTGAAGAGCTGACCTATTAACAAAGAATCTGATAAGACTCTTGACATCAGTGATAAGAGAGAAATAGTTTTGCATTGTTCCTCCATTGCTTGTGCTAATTTGGGCCTAACCATTAACACCAAGGAAAAAATAGGTCCTCTACCAACCAGCACTACACCATCCTGGAATCATAAGTTACAGCAAATGGTGAAGTTTTTATTGCTATGGATAAGTTCTCTTACCTTGGCAGTGTACTTCTCGGTGATATCCATATTTATAATGAGATTGACATTACCAAAGCTCATTCAGTGTTGGGGAGTCTATGAAGAAAAGTACAGGAGAGAAATGGTATTAGACTGATTACCAGACTGAAAGTCCACAGAGTCATTTTGTTGATCTCACTGTTGTATGCCTATGAAACCTGGGCAGTATATGAGAGCCATGCTAGGAAATTGAATCACTTCCACTTGAATTATCTTAGGAAGATCCTAAAAATCCTTCTAGCAGAATAAGATACCAGACATTGAGCTTCCTTTTTTGAACTAAACTGCCAAGTATTTCAACTCTCTTACAGAGAATGCAGCTCTGTTGGACTGGCCATGTTGTTCGAATGCCAAACATATGCTTGCTAAAAAAAAGTCTATTTTATGAAGAACTCATACAGAACAAGTGCTCACATGGTGGTCAGAAAAACTTACATGAGGACACTATCAAGGTCTCTCTTAATAACTTTGAAATTGATTGTGTGACGTGGGAGACCCAGCCATAGTACCTTTCAGCATGGGGTACCCTCATCAAAGAAAGTTCTGTGCTCTATGAACAGAACAGAATTGAAGCAGTTCAAAAAATGTGAGGTGCACAAATTTGGAGAATCCACTCCAAATGTTACATGGACTACTTAAAAACTTACAAATCCATTGAACGAGTAATCTTCCTAGTAATTCTGCACTGCTGAGAGATGAAAAAAAGAAGTAAAAGTGTGTATGTATGTGTATATGTGTATTAATAGCAACTTTATTTTAGTGACAAAGAGTTGCAAAATGAGGGTATATCCATCAATTAGGGAATGAATAAAAATTTAAAGCATATGAATATGATAGAATAATATTGTGCTATAAGCATTGATGAAGGGAATGCTTTCAGTTGACCAGGGAATGCTTACATGAACTGGTACAAAGTAGAATTAGCAAAATGAAGAGAAGACTGTACATAAAAACAGCTGTGTAATGACGATCAACTGTGAAAGACTTAGCTACTCTGATTGAGACAATGATCTAAGATAATTTAAAAAACCCATGATGCAAAATGCTTTCTAATGTCAGAGAGAGAAAAGTGATGAACTTACAGTAAAGAATGAATCATATACTTTTTTCTTTAATTTTATTCATTCTTTATTTTAAAATTTAGATACTATGGAAGTGTTTTTTTTTTTTTTTTTTTGGTGACTTCCTATGTATAATGCTTTTTCAATTGATGGTGGAGGCAGTGTAGGAAGAGAAAGATTTTGACACTGATACTAAAAAAGTAAATATCTCTTTGATATTGTTGTACCCACTATTCTTCCAATTGCTGAGAAGATAATAGAACAATAAGATATATAGCCCCTGCCATCCTAGAGCTCAAATTTTCTTTCTTTCCAGTTAAAGACAGACAGTATAGATAGAATGAAAGACCAAGAATCAGAAAGACCTGAATTCAAATTTCGCCTCTTACATAGATTAAATATATAGCCTTGGGTACATCACATGACACATATATCCTTCAGTTTTCTCATTTGTAAAATGGAAATTCCAAAATCACTTTCTTTTCATGATTGTTGTGAACATCAAATGTGTAATGTTTGTAATGTAATTAGAAAGCATTAAAATATTATAAAAGTACTAGTTATTATTATCATCTAAAATTTAGTGGATGGAGTAGTTAGTTTAGAGAACTTCTTTCATTTCTTTCCAGTGGCTATTTTTAATTGTTTGGCTTTTCTTTTACATCAACTCACAGATACTATCATATCCTTTAGAGAAAGAGGAAAACCAATCTTTGAGTTATTTGCTCAGTCAATGGCAATAATGGACAGAGTGGAGGTTCTAGGTTTTCTAGCTAGAAGACCATTTTTCACATTTTCCAACTGGGTGGAGAAAATTGTTGATGATATAGACTGAATTTTGTCTAAATAATACTTTGAAATCCACAATTACTTTTGTTTTAGGCTTTTATAACTTAACCTTCAGACTCCTATATGATGTCTTGTGTTTGTTTTACTCTTGATTAACTCGGTTCTATAACTTTTTCTTTTGAAACATTTCCTAGAGACTTTGAAAAATTATTTCTTAAAGTCAAATGATAAATAAAATCATGTTCAAGAACCTAATCTGTACAACATCATATCTGTTGTATTATATGCTTGCTCTGTTAATTTAGAGAAGTGGTATCTGGTAAACATATAACACAATGTATACATGAGTATATTTGTTAGAAAGAAAGAGAGAGGAGACAGAGAGACAGAAAGAGAAAGACAGAAAGAGTAAAGAAGAGAGAAACCAAAGAGTTAATGTTTCAACTCTATATTTCAACAACTAACCTCATTAACTGAAAATATCCTTATGAGTTCTGTTTTGAGAATCATTCTCTTTTCCCTCCCCTATTGTTCCAGTTAATGATTTCATTAATTTACACAGTTTCAAATAAACCTATAGCAATTTTTCTTCAATGATATCTCATTTTTTGAATTATATGTACAGTTTTCAACATTCATTTTGATAAGATTTTTGCGTACCAATTTTTTTCCTCTCTCCCTTACTTTACCCCTTCCCAGGATAGCAACCAATTTGATATAGGTTATACATATACTACCATTTTAAATATGTTCCCATATTTTTTGTGTTGTGAAAGAAAAAAATCAGAGCAAAAGGAGAAAAAAAAAAGAATGAAAACAAACAAAGGTGAAACTATCACTTTTCAGCACATGTTCAATCACCGTAGCTCTCCCTTAGGATGTGGAAGACATATTTCACTGCACATCTATTGGAGTTATCTTGGATTACCATATTACTGAGAAGTGTTATCTATATGTGTGTGTGTGTGTATCTTACACATACACATATGCATATATCTATATATACATACACACATGCATCTCTATGTAGGCATATGTACAAATATTTGTATATATTTGGTATATGTATATATTTATTTTTATTTCTATAGTGACTTCTATACCATATCCTTCATCTGAATATGATGTCCTTGTAGTCTAAAGAAGCTTTTTCATTTTTATATAATAATAACATCATAATGTTTAGGTGATAATAATATTTGCTCATTAATTGGTAACTACTTGTCTTATTGACTCAAAATGTACTTCATCTCACTGCTTCTCATTTCCTATAGCTGCACAACCACTTTATTCACATATAAATTTGCTTGAGCATTGAAGAGGTGATAACAAGTTAAACTAGAAACCATAATCAGAAAAAATATTTCAATCAGACGGCAAATGAATAACACTCTAAGAAAATTAGAGGCATAAACAGACACATCTACAAAGTATATAAATTCAAAGGAGGTCATAATTTATCAAATAAATTAGGGATGGTTTCCAAGAAAAAAAATGCTATATATGTTGGATTTTTATGCATGCCAATTCAATATAATAGCCAGTTAATGAGACTTTATTATATACCAAGAATCATGATACGTACTAAGGATAGACAAGCACAAATAAAACTGTCTCTGGCAATAAGAAACAAAACAACATGGAGAAATTAAGAATACAACATATTCAAAAACTTCAAATTATTTTGGTGGGGAAATCTAATTAAGTAATGCTTCATTTAATAGCTGATACTTAGAAATAAAATTTCAAAGGGTTCCTGGGATTGCAAAACAAAGAAGAGAGAAACAAATCCATTATAGACATAGAGACAAAACTGTTGAAAGTTATGGAGATAAGACATGAGACTAATATAAGTCAAATGCGAATAAGTCAGTTTGAATAGAACAGAAAGTGCATTGGTGGGAATAATATTGAATCAGGCTGAAAGGATAGATAGGCCACATTTTATATTGGGTTGTGAATGCCAGGAAAAGAACTGTGCATTCCTAGAACAAATAGAAATCCATTGAGGCAGCTTAATCAAAGGAGTGTTACAGTTAGCCCTCTAAGAAAAAAAAAACAATATTGTTTAGGTGATGAGGTCTATAATTGGAATAGAGACCATGCAATGGCAACTAAGTGGAAACTTAATAATTACTTTTATACAGAGATTGACTGCTAAGTAAAAAACCTGAGTGAATGAAAGAATGCCATGACCTTTGAAAGAAACACAGAGATTAAGGTTAGTGAATCAATAAGGATTAATTAAGCACATATGATTTCCCAAGTAATATAGTAAGCACTGGGGATACATATAAGTGAAAGATGGACTGTTCCTGACTTCAAGGAGGTTGTAATCTAATAGAGAAAGACGATTTAAGAAAAATGAAACTGAAAAGGATGAGAGAGGGAAATACCAGAGTGTACCATTATGTTTATGGAGTCAAAATTTATTTGAGAGTCTGGTGGGAAATGACGTTATCTGGAAAGATCTAAACCCTTAATAAAGGGAGTCTTTGTAGGAGTTTCTTGCTCACCTTCCAGTCTCCAATAAGTTTTAAGAAGTAACTGAGTATGTTGAAGACATGTTGAATAAAAAAGTAGACTGATTCTCCATGACACAGATTTCAGATGAGAGGTTTGGCATGGGGGAGTTATAAGGACTGAACATGAAAGCAAGTAGAGCAGGTGGTGGAGAAAATAGTTCATTTAAGTAGGGAGAAAGTAGAATATTTTTTTAATGACTAATCAACATTTAGTTTGAATGTCCAAATTTTTTTTTAGTGATTTCAAATAAGAATTCAATAGGTTAATCATCATCAGCAACAACAACAACAGGAAAAGCATTCTAGCAATAAGAAATAATCTTAATATAGGCAAAGAAGCTTAGACTTCTGTTTGGAACAGTGTTAACTAGTTTTTTTTTTTCTGTAGAATACTCAACAAGGTAAGTGATATGAACAAAATCTGGAAAGACAGAATGATGTCAGGATATGAGAATCCTTGAATTTCAAATAGAAGAGTTTAAAGTATATATAGAAGTCAATAATGAACTATTTTCTGTTTTGAGCAAAGGAGTCACATGATAAAATTTGTACATATGGAAAAGATTCCATTATTTTATGAAGGCTATATTTCATTAGGATCTAAAATAAGGTATTGGAATAATATTTCAAAGAATTTATCGATCACCGCTTGAAAGTAATTGCAAAATGAAAATCCCCAGAATTATAGCCAGATTTCAGTACTCCCAAGTCAATCAGGAAATATTATAACCAGAGAGAAATAAACCACTTAAATATTGTAGTAATGCAATCAGGATCTCACAACATTTAGCAGTTTGCACATTAGTGGAATGAAAGGCTTAGCATATTATATTTTGGAAGCCAAAGGAGCTAGAATTACAACCAACAACTCAGCAATAATGAGTATAAACCTTCAGGGAGAAATGGATTTTTTTATTTTTATTATTATTATTATTTATTTTTTTGGGGGGAATGGATTCTTAATGAAACAGAGAACATTCAAGCATTTCTGAAAAGATCAGCACTGAAAAGAAAAAAAATACAATTAAATTCAAAGCTCAAGATAACAATAAAAAGGTAAGCCTGAAAGATAAATAATAAGGTCAATGAGAAGATAACATATGTAACTCCTAAAAATTTTGTCATTAGGACACTTAGAGTTTACATAGACAGAAGGCACCATTGTGAGTTGATTACAATGAGGTAATCTCAACAAGAAGAATTTGTAAAAAAAAAAAAATAGATATGCACTGGAAGAAGGGGGAATAGAGAGGAAGAATGGGGGAAATTACATCATATAAAGGAGACATCCAAAGAAGATTTTTTTTTTACAGTAGAGAAGAAACATTTGAACATCACTGTCATAACAATTGATTCAGAAAGGGAAGAATATATATATGTGTGTGTGTGTGTGTGTGTGTGTGTGTGTGTGTGTGTGTGCATGTGTGTATGTGTGTGTGTATACACCTAACAATTTTTTTTACACAACAAAATTTGGAAGAAGGGAATGATAAAAAAGAAGGCAAGAGAAACTCAGAAAAAGAGAAGCAGAAAAAAGCCAGGAAACTGCTTGAGATCTATTCAGTTTTCCTCAGAAATAATGTTAAAGCAAGCCTTTAAGCAGATTGTAGAGTGACAGAATCTACCAAAAGATGTTGTGAAAAATTTTTCCAGCTTAAGGAAAGGATTTAAGGAAAGTTTCCCTTTCCTAAAAAGGGGAACAGTCTAGTGAAGAAGGTGTTCAGGCAAGCCAGTGGGAGACTCTTGTCCTCAGCAGAAATCAGCAAGCAAAGTTTCTTTGTCCTGGATGAGCAAGTAGTGACCTGAGCCACAACTCAGAAATTTGGGGAAACAGCACTCTACCCACGTTGCTGAGCTCAATATTTAAAAAAAAAAGAAAAAGGAGCAAGTAAGCAAAAAGATCCCTGACCATAGAAAGCTATAGGGGTGATAGGGAAGAATAAAATACAACCTCAGAAGAGAACAACAATGTCAACATGTCTAAGTGAAGCCTTTAAAGGGAATATGAATTGGTCTCAAACCTAAAAAGTTCCCTTTAAAAATTCAAAAATAATTTTAAAAAATCAAGTAAGAGAGATAGAAGAACAATAGGAAAAGAAATTAGAGTTATACAGGAAAATAATGGAAGAAAATGTCAACAATATGAAAAAGGAAGCAGAAACATTGAAGATAACACCTCCTTAAAAAGTAGAAATGGCCAAATGGAAAAAAATCTACTGAAGAAAACAATTATTTTAAAAAAATGGAATTGGCCAAATGGAAAAGGAAGAAAAGAAACTAATTGAAGAAAATAACTCTAAAAATTAGAATTGGAAAAGCAGAAGCTAATGATTCAATGAGACATGAAAAACAGTTAAGCAAAATCAAAATAATAAAAAAATAGGAGAAATATTAAATATCATATTGGAAAAACAACTAACCTGAAAAATAGACCCAGAAGAAATAATATAAGAATTATTGGATTATCTAAAAGCCATGATGAAAAAAACAGCCTGGACAGCATCTTTCAAGAAATTATCAAGGACACCTTGTAGGATAACCTAGAACCAAAAGTTAAAATAGTCATTGAAAGAATTCATAATCACCTCCTAAAAGAAATAGAAGAATGAAAATTCCAAGGGATTTTGTAGCCAAATTATAGGTTAAGGAGAAAAAATTGTAAGTAGCCAGTTAAAAAATTACAACCAAGAAATAAGTTGTGATTTACAGGAAGAATCAATTATGAAGCAAAATTAAACATAATGTTTCAGGGGAAAATGGATAGTCATTGAAATAGGGGATTTTCACTACTAAACATATATACACCAAATATTATATCATCTAGATTCTTAGAGAACTTATGAGATTTACAGGAAGAAATAGATCGATAATTATTCTAGTGAGGCACCTTAACCTCCTCCTCTCAAAACTAAATAAATCTAACCATAAAATAAAAAAGAAAAAAACTTAATGAGGTAAAGAATCTTTTAGTAAAGTTAGATATAATAGATATCTAGAGAAAACTGAATGGAGATAGAAAATAATATACTTCTTTCTCACTGGTGCATGACATCTATGCAAAAACTGACCATGGATTACAACACAAAAATGATATATGAAAATTATGTGTAATGAAAAGGGTTATGGAAAGAGACTAAAATTTTATCAAAAATTAAATAATCTAATACTAAAAAAGGAATGGGTCAAATAACAAATCATAGAAAACAATTTCACACCAAAAAAAAATGATAATGAGACAACATATCAAAACTTATTATGCTATACTTAGAACTTGTTCAGTGTGATGGTGATGTAATTGTAATATAATTGGCATATGCTCAGTGTGCTGTGTGATATAATTGTACTAAGGTATTTAGGGGCTGAGAGGACTTGAAATAAATGGACTCCATCTTTGACAGTCCTCTTAGGTTCCTGCCTTCATCACTCCTCCACTAAGAGCAAGGACTCTGACTGGTCCCAAGAACCTCCAGCGCTAGTACAAATAGAATATTTTGGCACCCCAGCATGTGGGCTCTAGAAAGCATAGTACATTTTGGCATCCAATCTTGGTGTCTCTAGAAAGCACATTACAGATTTTGAAAAAGGTCTCATTTCTCAAAAATATAGTGAACTGAGTCAAATTTATAATATAAATCATTCCCCAAGTGATAAGTGACTAAACCATATGAAAAAACTATTTTCAGATGAAGAAATTAAACTCATCAATAGCCACATAAAAATATGCTCTAAACCATTCGATTAAAGAAATACAAATTAAAACAACTGTGAGGTACTACTTCATACCTATCAGACTAGTTAATATGTCAGAAAAGAGAAATGATTCCTACATATTGGAGAAAATGTAGGAATCTTGGGACATGTATTATTGGTGGGGATATGAACTGATCTAGCCATTGTGCATAACAATTTGGTATTAAGGTTATAAAATTGTGCATATCCATTGATCAAGCAATACTACTATTAAGTTTGCATCCCAAAGAGATCATGAAAAAGGAACATGAAACTACATGTACAAAATGTTTATAATGACTTTTTGTGGTGGCAAAGAATTAGAAATTTAGCAAATGCCTATCAGTTTGGGAAACAATTGAATAAGTTGTGGTAGATGATTGGAATGGAATGGAATACTAATGTGTTATAAGAAATGATGAACAGGCAGATTCTTTTATTTTTTTTATTAAAGCTTTTTGTTTGCAAAACATTTGCAAATTTTTCAACACTGACCCTTGCAAAATATCCTGTTCCAATATTTTCCCACCTTCCCCACACCTCCTCCCCTAGAAGGCAGATATTCCAGTACATGTTAACTAAGTTAAAATATGAGAAAAATCCAATATATGTATACTTATTTATACAGTTATCTTCCTGCACAAGAAACATTGGATCTAGAAAGAAAAAAAAAGTGAGAAAGAAATCCAAATACAAAGAAACATCAATGGAAAGCATGAAAAAGCTTTATTGTGGT
>JAJPUD010033750.1:0-11188 GCA_023553655.1 Myrmecobius fasciatus
GCCTTCACATAGACCATGTTGGTGCATGATGGAATAAATCATAAAAATCACAAAAGTTCCATATATTGCCAAGTGTGATAGTAACAGACTTGCAACAGATTGAACCCAGTATGGCTATTATGCAATTCTTATTTATACAGACCAAAAATATCCCATTCATCCTATTTAATCTTTTAAAAACAGTTGCTTGTCTTGTTCCTCCTTCAAAGGTTCTCAATTTCCTTTAAAAAATTTCCCTGATGTCTTTGTTTTTTTGATATCATCATGGTTTTACTGTTTCCTTCTCCCTCACTCTTCCAAAAATCATCTTAATTTTAGGTGATCAAAAATGTCCATTTTACTTCCTGTGACTCCCTCTATCTCTTGTCTAACCCTGAAATCCTCCCTCTCCATATATATGAGGTGATTTCTTTTTTTTATTAAAGCTTTTTATTTTTATAACATAAGCATGGGTAGTTCCTCAGCATTGATCTTTACAAAGGTTTCCGTTACAAATTTTACTCCCAGTCCCCTCCCCTCCCCTAGATGGCAGGAAATCCACTACATGTTAATACTTTTGAAATACTTGACAAGTTGTGTAAGAAAAATCCTATCCACAAGGGGAAAAAAGAAAATCAGCGAAAGGAAACACAATGCAAGTAAACATCAATAGAGAGCATGAGAATGTTATGTTGTGGTCCACATTTCATATCCCTCTCTCTGGGTGTATATGGCTTTCTTCACTGAACAGTTGGAACTGGTTTGAGACATTTCATTGTTGCAGAGAGCCATGTCCATCAGATTTGATCATCATATAGTATTGTTGTTGCTATGTATAATGATCTCCTGGTTCTGCTTGTTTCACTCAGCATCAGTTCATGCAAGTCTCCCCAGGCCTCTCTGAAATCGTCCTGCTGGTCGTTTCTTATAGAGCAATAATATCCCATAACATTCATATACCATAATTTATTCAGCCATTCTCCAGTTGATGGGCATCCTTTCAGGTTCTAGTTTCTAGCCATGAGAAAAAGGGCTGCCACAAACATTCTTGCACATGTGGGGCCCTTTCCTTCCTTTAAAATCTCCTGGGGATATAAACCCAATAGAAACATTGCTGGGTCAAAGGGTATGCACAGTTTGGTAACTTTTTGAGCATAGCTCCAAATTGCTCCCCAGAATGGTTGGATCCATTCACATTTCCACCAAGAAAGTATTAGAGTCCCAGCTTTCCCACATCCCCTCCAACATTCGTCATTATCTTTTCCTGTCATTTTAGACAATCTGACAGGTGTGTAGTGGTACCTCAGAGTTTCTTAATTTGCATTTCGCTGATCAATAATGATTTGGAGCAACTTTTCACATGACTACAGATGGTTTTAATTTCATCATCTGAAAATTGTCTGTTCATATCCCTTGACCATTTATCTATTAAAGAATGGCTTGAATTCTTATAAATATGAGACAATTCTCTATATATTTTAGAAAAGAGGCCTTTATCAGAACCATTAAATGTAAAGATGATTTCCCAATTTGATGCTTCCCTCCTAATCTTGTCTGCATTAGTTTTGTTGGTACAGAAACTTTTTAACTTAATATACTCAAAATTATCTATCTGGTGTTCAATGAAGAGCTCCAGATCCTCTTTGGACACAAATTTATTCCATCTCTACAGGTCTGAGAGGTAAACTATAACAAGTTCCTCTAATTTGCTTACAGTATCACTCTTCATATCTACATCATTAACCCATTTAGATCTTATCTTGGTATGTGATGTTAGGTGTGGGTCAAGCCCTAATTTCTTCCATACTAGTTTCCAATTTTCCCAGTAGTTTTTGCCAAATAGTGAGTACTTATACCAAAAGTTGGGGTCTTTGGGTTTATCAAAAACTGAATTGCTAAAGTTATTGCCTAGATTTTCCTGATATCCTATCCTATGCTACTGATCAACTGATCTATTTCTCACCCAGTACCAAATGGTTTTGATAACCGCTGCTTTATAATATAGTTTTAGAACTGATACAGCAAGATCACCTTCATCTGCCTTTTTTTCATTAATTCCCTTGAAATTCTGGACCTTTTGTTCTTCCAAATGAACTTTGCTACTATTTTTTCTAGATTGTAAAATAATTTCTTGGGAGTTTGATTGGTATGGCACCAAGTAAGTAGATTAGTTTGGGTAGTATTGTCATTTTTATTATCTTCGATCGGCCTACTCATGAGCACTTAATGTTTTTTCCAATCGACTAGGTATGATTTTATTTGTGTGGAAAGTGTTTTGTAGTTTAGTTCGTATAGTTCCTGACTTTTCCTTGGCAGATATATTCCCAAATATTTTATACTATCAACAGTTATTTGGAATGGAATTTCTTTTTGTATTTCTTGCTGCTGAACTTTGTTGGTAATATATAAAAATGCTGATGATTTATGTGGATTTATTTTAAATCCTGCAACTTTGCTAAAGTTGTGAATTGTTTCCAGTAGTTTTTTAGTTGATTCTCTAGGGTTCTCTAAGTATACCATCATGTCATCTGCAAAGAGTGATAATTTGGTTTCTTCATTACCTACTCTAATTCCTTTCATCTCTTTTTCTTCTCTTACTGCCAAAGCTAACATTTCTAATACAATAGTAAATAGTAATGGTCACAGTGGGCAGCCTTGTTTCACTCCTGATCTTACTGGGAATTGTTCTAGTTTGTCTCCATTACATAGGATGCTTGCTGATGGTTTTAAGTAGATGCTACTGATCATTTTAAGGAAAAGCCCATTTATTCCTATACTCTCTAGTGTTTTTAATATAAATGGGTGTTGTATTTATCAAAAGATTTTTCTGCATCTATTGAGATAATCATGTTTTTTTTTAAAATATGGTTATTAATATAATTGATTATGCTGATAGTTTTCCTCATATTGAACCAGCCCTGCATTCCTGGTATAAATCCAACTTGGTCATAATGTATTATCCTGGGGATGACTTTTTGTAATCTCATTGCTAATATCTTATTTTAGATTTTTGCATCAATATACATTAAGGAAATTGGTCTATAGTTTCTTTCACTGTTTTCACCCTACCTGGTTTAGTTATTAGCACCATATCTGTAGCATAGAAGGAATTTGGTAGTATACCTTCTTTCCCTATTTTTCAAATAGTTTATATAGTATTGGAATTAATTGTTTTTTGATTGTTTGGTAGAATTCACATGTCAATCCATCTAGCTCTGGAGATTTTTTTTAGGGAGTTGATTAATAGCTTCTTCTATTACTTTCTCTAAAGTGGAGCTATTTAGATAATTCATTTTTTCTCTTAACATGGGCAGTCTATATTTTTCTCAATATTCCTCCATTTCTTTTAAAATATCAAATTTGTTGCATGAAGTTGGGCAATGTAACTCCTACTTATTGTCCTAATTTCCTCTTCATTGGTGCAAAGTTCTCCCTTTTCATTTTTGAGACTAACAATTTCATTTTCCTCTTTGCTTTTTCTAATCAAATTAACTAAGGGCTTATCTATTTTTTTGTTTTTTTCATAAAACCAACTCTGTTTTATTTATTAATTCAATAGTTTTCTCATTTTCAATTTTTCAATCTCCCCTTTTATTTTCAGAATTTCGAATTTGGTATTTGAATGAGGCTTTTTAATATGTTTGCTATCTAGTTTTTTTAAATACTAAGCCCAATTAATTAATCTTTTCTTTCTCTATTTTATGGAAGTAAGCATCTAGAGATATAAAATTACCTCTTTGGCCATATCCCACAAATTTTGATATGTTATCCCATTATTGTCATTCTCCTGGATGAAATTATTGATTGTGTCTATGGTTTGCTCTTTCATCCATTCATTCTTTAGAATTAGATCATTTAATTTCCAATTAATTTTTGATTTTATTTTCTCCTAGCCTTATATTGTATGTGATTTTTATTGCATTATGATCTGAAAAAGATGCATTTACTATTTCTGCCGTTCTACATTTGATTTTGAGGTTTTTATGCCCTAAATACATGGTCAGTTTTTGTATAAGTTCCATGAAATGCCGAGAAAAAATTTAACTCCTTACTATCTCCATTCAATTTTCTCCAATGATTTATCATACCTAACTTTTCTAACAATTTGTTTATCTCCCTGATTTCTTTCTTATTTATTTTGTGGTTTGATTTATGTAATTCTGAGAGA
The DNA here is from genome assembly GCA_023553655.1 of Myrmecobius fasciatus. Taxonomy (NCBI): domain Eukaryota; kingdom Metazoa; phylum Chordata; class Mammalia; order Dasyuromorphia; family Myrmecobiidae; genus Myrmecobius; species Myrmecobius fasciatus. The sequence goes on from JAJPUD010033750.1 coordinate 4,148, forward strand.
GCAAAGTTGAGATAACCCACTAGTATAGTTTTGCTGTCTATGGCTTCTTGCATCTCTGTTACTTTCTCCTCTAGGAATTTGCATGCTGTACCACTTGGTGCATATATATTTAGTATTGATATTGCGACATTATCTATGTTACCTTTTAGTAAAATATAGTTTCCTTCCTTATCTCATTTAATTATATCTTTCTTTGCTTTTACTTGATCTGAGATCAGGATTGCTACCCCTGCTTTTTTTTGTTCACCTTAAACATAATAGATTCTGCTCCAGCCCTTTACCTTTACTCTGTATGTATCTCTATGCTTTAGAGGTGTTTTTTGTAAACAACATATTGTTGGATTCTGGCTTTTAATCCAGTCTGCTATCCACTTCAGCTTTGTGGGAGTGTTCATCCCCTTCACATTAACAGTTAAAATAACTCATTCTGTATTTCCTGCCATCTTATTTATGCAAAGTTATGTTTTTGTTTTTCCTTTCCCCTTTCTCCCTTCCCTCCTCCCCAGAATTTTGCTTTGGATGACCACCTACCTCAAAGAGTCCTCCCCTCTTTAAAGCCCCTGCCCCCTTTTTTACACCTATTCCCTAATTCTTCTCTTTTCCTTCCATTGGTCTTTCCCTTTCTTTTCCTCCTTTCCCTCCTACTTCCCTATAAGGAGGAAAAAGTTTCTCTGTGAAAGTAAATGTGTCTGATATACTCTTTTAAAGCCCAATTTGATTAGAGTAAGAATCACACAATGTTTATCTCCCACTTTTCTTTCCCTAACTTATATTAGGTTTTCTTTGTCTCTTCATGATAAAATCATGAGATTTTACCTTATTTTTACCTCCTTTTTTTGCCTTTTTTACTTCCTTTTCCTTCTTTTTCCAGTATGATAGCCCTTCCACTTCTAGTTTCCTTTTCATATTATCAAAGATAGATCAAATTATACCCCCATTCTTTAAGGATACCCATAGTAGAAATATAATTCTATACAGCCCTTTGTTTTTACTTTTCTATGCTTTCTTGCGTTCTGTGTTTGGAGGTCAATTTTTTAGCCAGACCTGATCTTTTCATTAGAAAGAGGTGAAATTCACCTATATCATTAAATGTCCACCTTCTTCCCTGGAAGATAATGGTCATTCTAGTTGGATAGGTTATTTAAGGGGAACCAGACTGAATTTTCATCTCTCATCTACAGTGACAGCCCTTCCTGGACTTGAAGAGGGCTAAAATTTGGTCCTTCTTAAGTCCTCTCTGAGACCTAAATATTCTTGGTTCCTCTCACCATCTTCATTGGTGCCTTTGGAACAAGCCCCAGCTTGTCTTTGTTTTCTCTAAGATATAATGCACTAAACTGAACCCTCCATATGGTCCCTGAGCAAGGCAGAGTATATGTCTCTCATTTGGAAAACATGTCTTTCTTAATTAACCTTGAATAGCATTAGCTTTGGGGCTTCCGGTTTTACAAAATTGCTGTTGCTGTATACAATATTCTCCTGGTCCTGTTCACTTACCTTTCTGTCACTTCATGTAAATCTTTCCAGGTTTTTCTGGAACCTGATGGTCATTTCTTATAGTACAATAATATTCACAACCATATACCACAACTCTTTCGGCCATTCTCCAGTTGATGGGAATCCCCTCGATTTCCAATGTTTTCTCCCTACCAAAAATGCTCCTATAAATGTTTTTGCCCAAATAGATCCTTTCTCCCTTTTCTTTGATCTTTTTGGGATACAAACCTGAGAGATATTGCTAGATCAAAGGATATGCACAATCTTATAGCCTATATAATGCTTCTTGGTGTTACACCAACACACACACACACACACACATACACACACACACACACACACACCTACATGAGGGGAGTAGGTTCTCTCTCTATCCCTCAAAATGTCCTTCATAGAAAGACTGATTCAGTCTATGTGTAAGATTAACTTTAGGCACGAGATTCCCCCTTTGCTTTGTCAGGGTCCCTCTGATGTCATGGGACTTCATTTCTCAGGAAATGAGTTCAGCAACTTCCCGAGCTCCCCACAGTCTAAACGAATGAACGTGTCAGTGCTGAGAACACTTGGGAATCTTTCAGAATAGGGGGCCAGGGACTTCACCTCTAAGAATGGGCTGCCCTTGGCCACCTTTCCATGCTTGCTCCTCCTTCAGACCCATACATTGTTAAAAGTCAGACTAAAGAATCTCAGAAAGGCTTAGTGAATCTTGTGAGCAGAGATGACTTGATTCATTGTACCTCTATCCCTGGCACTTAGGAAACCTCCAAAAACATAGGAAGTGTTGGATAAATACTTAGGGACTGGATTGGATTGGAAAGCAATTATTGCTCTAGTTTGGCCCCACCTGGTCAAAGGAAGAGATGCTCTATAGCCACCAGATGGCAGTGCTCCCTGACCCAATATGACACCCTCCTGTGTCCCCTGTCTAAACAATAACAGCCAACATTTTTATAACACTAGGTGTCAGAGGCTATGTTGAGCACTTTGACAACTATTATCTCATTTAATCCTCACATCATTAGGATATAGGAATTGGTATTGTTCTCATGTTCTGCATGAGGAGCCTGAAGCAGACAAAGGTTAAGCAGAAGGTCACATGGCTTGATCCCAGTTCAGAATGGTCTGAGGCTAAATTTGAACTTGGGAAGATCTTCCTAAACCCAGATCTAGCAGTCAATCCACTATAACATCCAGCTGCCTCTAATAAGTTAACAAAGCCAAAGACATTCATCCTTGGTGGGCAAACCTTTTCTGGATGCACTTACCAAGGTTGGTCAGTAGTGCATGGATCTGGAGCTGGAAGGAACTCAGAAACTATCTAATCCAATCCATTCATTTTGCAAACTCAGGCTTAAACATATCTTCTCCCTCCATACTCCTTCACTGGGTGATCTTATCAACTTCTGTGGATTCAATTGTCGCCTTTTGGCAGATGACTTAGATCTCTTTGGCCCTCTCTAACCTGTCTTCTCACCTCCTCTCTAGCATCTCCACTTACCCCTTCACATCTGGAGATGGATATCTCATAGACAACTTAAACTCAACATACCCCAAAACAAATTCTGCAAGTCCCAAAACTTTGATTCTTCTTTCTCCCTTACTCTGCAACCCTCAACCATTAACTCCTATTACTTCTTCCTTCACAAGGTCTCTTGTATACATATAGATAGACACTCCAAATGTCTTAGCATCCAAATTCATAACCAAAAGATGTTCTGAGCATCCACAAGACTCTTACATGGACTCATCAGTTTTGGATAAGTGTAATATAAAGATAAACAATGGGAAGATAAGGAACAAAACAGTTTTCTGGAGAAACACAAGTGAAATGAGTTAGTACATCCTCTAAATGGGAGAGCAACAGAGTATGGATAAATCTTTGCACTACATGGAACTTTTGTAAAAATCAAGCCTGTGCTAGGCCAGAGCAATTTTGCAAGCAAATGGAAAAAGGCAGAAATAGTCAATATAATCTATATAGACAATTATGCAAAAAGAATAGAAATTGTTTCAGATGCCCCAAAGAAAAGATAGAAACCTAAATAGAGATTGAACAATGAAATCTTCAACAAGTGGGTCAAATTACAAATCGTAGAAACAATAACTATGTAAAAGAAAAATGATAATGATGAAATAGTATGCCAAAATTTCTAAAATAGTTCTCAAGGTGAAAATCATATTCTTACAAGAATACATTAACAAAATAGAAAAAGAAAAGATGCATGAACGAAATATGTACTTCTTAAAATTAAAGAATCAACAAATAAGCACACCCAAAATAAGCACAGAACAGGAGAAATTAGGGAAAGCCTTGTCAAACCAAGGGAATTGATTGAACTAAAGTTGTTGCTTGGCCAAAACTCATAAAATTGATCAACCTTTCAGAAAGCTAATCGGAATAGAAAGAAGAGAGCAGAAACTGAAATCGAGGAAATAACATATGAGCAAGGTGAAATCACAGCCAACACTTGAAGAGATTAAAAGGTTAACAGGACACACTATGTGCAGCTATATACTGAGAACACACAAGAAATAGAGGAGCACCTTCCAAAATATAAAACCCCCATATTATCAGAAGAGGAGATAAAGATTTTAAGTACCTAGCCTTAGAGAAGAAAATAGATCTAGTATTAAGGAAACTACCATAGGAAAAAAATTCCCAGGCCTCAAGGATTCACAGTATTCTATCAGACTTTTAAAGAACAGTGAGAACTTATACTTCACAAAATATTCTCAAAAGTTGAAAAAAAAAGCACCCTACCAAACTCCTTTTATAAGAGAAAGTCTTTATACTTAGGCCAGGGAAAGATAAAACACAGAATGGAAACTGTAAGCCAATATAATTAATAAACATTGTCTCAAACTTATTGAACAAAATCTGATTATACAGAGTACAATGATTTATCGAAGTGATCATTCATTATGACAATATAAGGTATAAGAGAGATACAAGAACGGTTTAAAATCAGGGAAAAAATGAACATAATTAGCAGTAAGAAAACCAAATATTTGAACTATATGGTTATCTCAATAGAAGTTAAAAAACTTAACAAAATATAATATTTTTATGTAAAAAATTCTATGTAGTAGAGGGACTTAAAATAGCATAACAAGCACTTTTATAAAAGCAAAAAGAATTATATTCTTTTCTTTTTTGTGCTTTTTAAAATTATGTTTGCATCTGCATTTAGATTGCTTAGTTCTCTCTCTAGAACTGCATGACCTTTTTCATTATGGGTCCTTTGAAATTGTCTTGCATCACTCTTTTTATCAGAATAGCTAAGTCTTTCATAATTGATCATCCTTACAATATTGTTGTTACTTTCTAAACATTTCTCTTTGTTCTGCATACTTCACTTTCCATAAGTTCATATTAGTTTCCCCTAGTTTCTCTAAATCTCTATTATTCTCTAATTGTCTTTTAAAAATTTTTGTTTATTAAAGCTTTTTATTTACAGAACATATGAGTAATTTTTCTACATTGACTTTTGCAAAATTTTCCGTTCCATATTGTTCCCTCCTTCCACCTACCCCCTCCCCTAGATGACAGGTAGTCAAATACATGCTAAATATGTTAAAATAAATTCCAATGTATGTATACATACCTATAGATTTATCTTGAAGCACAAGAAAAATTGAATCTAGAAAAAGAAAAGAAACCAAGCTAAGAAGGAAAACAAAATGCAAGCAAACATTCATAGAAAGCATTAAAATGTCATGTTGTGGTCCACACTCGGTTCCCCCAGACATCTCTCTGGATGCGTATAACATTCTTCATCACTGAACAATAGAGACTGTTTTGAATGACCTCATTGTTGAAGAGAACCATGTCCATCAGAATTGAGCATCATATAGTCTTGTTGCTGTGCATAATGATCTCCTTGTTCTGCTCATTTCACTCAGCAGCAGTTCATGTAGGTCTCTCCAGGCCTCTCTGAAATCATGCTGCTGGTGCTTTCTTAAAGAACAATAGTATTTCATGACTTTCATATACCATAATTTATTCAGTCATTCTCCAACTGGTGGGCATCCATTCAGTTTCCAATTTCTAGCCACTACAAAAAGGGCTGCACAAACATTTTTTCCACACGTGGGTCCCTTTCCTCCTTGAAGATCTGTTTGGGACACAGGCCCAGTAGAAATGCTGCTGGATCAAAGGGTATGCACATTTTGATAACTTTTTGAGCATAGTTCCAGATTGCTCTCCAGGATGGTTGGGTCCGTTCACAGTTCCACCAACAATGTATCAGCATCCCAGTTTTCCCACATCCCCTCCAACATTCATCATTATGTTTTCATGTTATTTTAGCCAATCTGACAGGTGTGTAGTGGTATCTCAGAGTTGTCTTAATTTGCATAGCTCTGATCAATAGTGATTTGGAACACCTTTTCATATGACTAGAAAAAGTTTTAATTTCATCATCTGAAAATTGTTCATATTCTTTGACCATTTTTAATGGGAGAATGGCTTGAATTCTTAAAAATTGGAGTTAATTCTCTATGTATTTTAGAAATGAGGCCTTTATCCAAACCTTTGTATGTAAAAATATTTTCCCAGTTTATTGCTTCCCTTCTAATCTTGTCTGCATTTGTTTTGTTTGTATAAAAACTCTATAACTTCATATATTCAAAATTATCTATTTTGTGATTAATAATGATCTCTAATTTTTCTTTATAAATTCCTTCCTCCTCCACAGATCTGAGAGGTAAATCCTCCTATGATCTTCTAATTTGTTTATAATATCATTCTTTATGTCTAGATCATGAATCCATTTTGACATTATCTTGGTATATGGTGTTAAATATGGGTCAATGCTTAGGTTCTTCCACAGTAGTTTCTAATTTTCCAAGCAGTGTTTATGAAATAGTGAGCTCTTTTACCAAAAGTTGGCGTGTTTGGGTTTGTGAAACACTAGAATACTATAGTCATCGTCTATTTTGTCTTGCGAGCCTAACCTATTCCCCTGATCAACTACTCTGTTTCTAACCAGTACCAAATGGTTTTGATGACCTCTGCTTTCTAATATAATTTGAGATGTGTTATAGCTAGGCCACCTTCATTTGCTTTTTTCCCATTAATTCCCTTGAAATTTTTGACCTTTTGTCGTCCAGATGAATTTTGTTTTTAATTTTTCTAGGTCAGTAAAATGATTTCTTGGGAGTCTGGTATAGCACTAAATAAATAGATGAGTTTAGGTAGTATTGTCATCTTTATTCTATTTGCTGGACCCATCCAAGAGCACTTGATATTTTTCCAGGTGTTTAGATCTGAGTTTGTGTGGAAAATGTTTTGTAGTTTTGCTCATATGTGTCCTGACTTTCCCGTGGCAGATACATTCCCAAATATTTTATACTATCAACAGTTACTTTAAATGGAATTTCCCTTTGTACCTCTTGCTGTTAGATTTTTTAGTGATGTATAAAAATACTGATGATTTATATGGATTTATTTTGTATTCTGCAACTTTGCTAAAGTTGTGGATTATTTCTAATAGGTTTTTAGTTGATTCTCTAGGGCTCTCTAGGAATACCATCATATCATCT
>JAJPUD010033751.1:0-11188 GCA_023553655.1 Myrmecobius fasciatus
CAATCGGAGAAGCAGAGAGCTACTAAAATTAGCCTTGTTTCTCAGTATAACATTGTAGGTGTCAGGGGTTTATAAGGGGAGCAAGAGCTCATTGACTTTGATGACAATGTCCCAGAGCTGAGGCTCGTGGAGAACAACTGCACTGACTCCATTGTGCTACAGATCAGGGGGCACAGTGGCCGGAGGGCTATAGGAGACCCCCTTATCATCCCCAGGGAGCATCGATCCCTAACTGTGGTAGGATCTGCTCTGTGGCTCAGCCAGCTCATCACGTCCGTTTCCTTCTCCAGAAAAGAATAAAGATCGAGGGAATAACACGATCGGAGCGCGACTGAACAGGGTGGAAGACAAGGTAGGAGTCGAGGCTCAGGGCTTCCCTTTGCCTCCGTTTGGTTTTTGGTTGTTGTCAGTGGCGTTTGTTTGTTTTAATTTATATGGAATTCACGCTGCTTTATGACTCCTGTTGGGAAAGAAAAGTCAGAGCAAAAGGGAAAGAACACGAGAGCAGAGCACGTGTGGTTTGCGCTCACCCTCCCTAGTGCTTTTTCTGTCCAGAGTCTCTTGGGACCGCTCTGGATCCCTGATCCCTGAGAAGAACAGAGCCTTTCCTAGTTGATCCGCGCCAGTTCCTGCTGCTTCTGTGCACACTGTCCTCCAGGTTCTGCTCGTTTCCCTCAGCATCAGTCCGTGTGACTCGCTCCTAAGACCAGCCTGTTCATCACTTTTACAGAACCATATTCCATGACCTTCATTCACCACACTTTGTCCAGCCACTCCCCAGCTGATGGCTCCCACTCACTTTCCACTTCTTTGCCTCCACAGAAAGGGCTGCTACAAACATTTTTGCACGTGGGGGTCCTTTCCCGCCCTTATGATTCCCTTGGGATACAGACTCAGGAACAGCACTGCTGGGTCAAAGGGTACCTACATAGTTTGCTAGCCCTTTGGGCATCTTGCTCTCCAGAATGGTTGAATAAGTTCACAACTCCACCAACAATGCATTAGGATCCCAGTTTCCCCACATCCCCTCTGACATTGATCATTATCTCTTCTGTCCTCTTAGTCTGAGAGGTGTGAGGTTACCTCGGCGTTATTGTCATTTGCCTTTTTTTCCATCTATAGTTCTATTCCATATGGAGAAGTGAGACCTTTGTCAGAAATACTGGCTGTAAGGGTTTTTTCCTGTCTTTGTACTTCCTTTTAATCTTCTTCCTGTTGATTTTGTTTGTGCAAAACCTTTTTAGTTGAAGGTAATCAGACTTGTCCATTTGGCCTTTCATAACGTTCTCTAGTTCTTCTCTGGTCACAAACTCCTCCCTTCTCCAAAGATCCGACCCGTAAATTGTCCCTTGTTCTCCTCCTTTGTTTGGGGTATCCTGCTGCATGCCTAAGTCACGTGTCGCTTGGACCCCATTTTGGCTGGGGGGGATGAGGGTCTGCGCCGAGTTTCTGACCTGTTCTTCTCCAGTTCTCTCAGCAGCTTGTGTAAGAGTGACTTCCTGTCCCAGAAGTAGGGGGTGGGGTTCTATCAAAGTTTAGCTTGCTCTAGGTCCCGGTTATTGCGCCGCGTATCTCTAATCGGTTCCCCGACCTGCCGCTCTGCTTCTTAGCCAGGGCCACACGGCCTCAATGGCCGCTGCTTTGTAATGGTTTTGGTGTATTTTCCATTACTGCCCTTGATATTCTTGCCCTTTTGTTCTTCCAGGTGAGTTCTGGTGTGAGTTTTTCTAGTTCTGTAAAATAATGTTTGGGCAGTTTGACCGGATGGCACTGAGCAGGGCAGAATTATTGATTATGTTAGCTCGTCCCGCCCATGAACAATTGACGATTGTCCGGTTGTTTGGCTGTGACTCTCTGTGTGAGGAGGGGCTTGTAAGGGGGTCATATAGTTCTTGGGTTCGCCTTGGCTGCCCCAGCGTTTCCGCCCTGTGGAGCCCTGGGAGAGCTGGGGGCTGGGACCAGGGCCATGGCCTGAGGTGGGTATCCAGGCCCTTCTTGAGGGGCTGTTAGAAGGAAGGTCACATACACACAGTCACACACAATCTCACACACACCGCTGTTCTCCCCCAACCCCACCCTCTGGCACCAGAGCATTGATTGGCTACAGCAAAGGGCGCAGGCGTGTGGAGTCAGCTCTGAGCAGGAGTCCCGGGGCATCTCTCCAGGGGTGATGGATGGCAAGCACGGCGGTTGTGCTTTGCTCTGCAGCTATCCCTGAGCCTGCTCTGGGCAGACCCTGGCCCTGGCCCTGGCCCGGTGCCCGCACACAAGGCGCTATGAGCCGCTCAGTCTCTCTGAGGGAGCCTGTTTCGTGGCAAGAGCCCGGGTTGTGGCTGGTCCTTGAGTGGATCCGAGCCCGGGTCTCTCAGAGTTTCATGTTTATTGGGTGGTTGCCCCCTGGATCCACCGGCTTCATTGTTTGAGGTCCCCAGCCCCCCCCTTCTCTGAAATCGCCCTTCACCATTTCCTCCCACCCCACAGCTTCCATCCCTCACTCACCACAAGCTGCCCGGTCACTCTCCAGCTGATGGACATCCCGAAGCTCCTGTGAGCCCCTGGGGCCTGAGGCCGGACCGGGAGGTCTCATCTCCCCAGAGTTTGGGGTTCCCCGAAGGCAAAGGTCAGCTCTCCCATCGGTTCTGCTCTCCCCCAACTAGGGGTCCCTGGAGGACCTCAGCCCCCCCCCTCTGCCTTTCCTTCCCCCTTACAAGGAGAAGGTCCCTTTGTAAAGTGCCGGGGGGGCTTATGGGGGTTAGGAATGAGGGAGTGAATGAATGACCGAGACCCTCCATTCCCTCCCTGGGCCGGGAGGCTGGGGACCAGCTTCCGGGGAGCATCCCGGCTCTCTGGGGCTCAAGCTTCCCAGGAGCATCCCGGCTGTCTCGGGACCAGCGTCCCTGGGGGAATGAGTCCCTCTGGGCTGCGGGCCCCTCTCGGGGAGGGTCCCCCTTGGACGTGGGAAGACAGCACAGTAAAGGGAATCCTAGCCGTAGAGGCTGGGGATGGGGTTCAGCCCTCTGACAAGACTCAGTTTCCCTAGCTGTAAAAGGAGGAGTTCGGGCCAGACGGCTTCCCTCCTCCTCTCTCTGCATCCGCCAGACACCGTTCTGGCCCAGGGGCCCCTGGAGAGCCTCGTTTCTGCGCCATGAGCCCCACTTCCTTTCTGCCGCCTCGGGGCCCTCTCCGGCTCCCCCCACTCGGGCCCTTAGGGGGCCTGGCCCCGGGGCCAGCGTGCTCCTGGGCGGCACCCATTAATCAGTCCTTGATGTATGGAGGCCATTAGGATTTAATTAGGTTAAGATGCAGATGTGGGGGAGGGGATTACCTCATGGCTGTGCATGGAGAGTCCGGCTGACGTCAGCGGCGTTAGTGGCTACAGGGCATAAGTGTGTGTGTGTGTGGGGGGTCAGCGCTGGGCCACGGGCCTTCGGGCTCAGCTTGGGGACCCCCGACCCTCCTCCTTGACCCGGCCTGGCCCACAACGGGAGGGGGAGCAGGTGCTCTGAGCTGTGAGGGCGGGCTCTGGGCCCACGCTGGAGGGGCGGAGGGAGCAGACCCCGGGCCGGCCTCCGGCCAATCCACAGCCACGCCGGGACGTCGGAACCGAGAGGGTTCTTAGAACGGCCCCGAGCTGGGGAGAGAGCAGGAGGGGAGTCAGAGGCCGCCCCCCCCAATTCTCCTGCAGCCCCGGGGTCCCATCATCTCACCCGAAGGGGCCCCCTCCGAGCCGGCCGGGTCCCCCACAGGGGCAGATGTGGGCCAGCAGCGGGCCATGCCCGGGGGCCCCTGAGGGTCCCCCCCAATCCAAACAGCGCGGGAAAGTCCAGTAGAACCCAGCAGTGCTGGGCGGTTTTCTAAGGCCGCTGCCCCCGCAGGGCCCGTGAGCTAAAGGGGCTTCCAGCTCTAGGAGACGGCGCAGAGAGCTTTCAGTCCGGGACGCTCATTTCACAGATGGGCAAACTGAGGCCCGCAGCAGAGAAAAGGCCCAGAAGTCGGAGCTAGGAGTCCCCTCGGGGACAGAGGAGGCGGCTGATCCTGGGGGGGGGAAGAAGCTGACCCTGAGGGGGGGAGGAGGCTGACCCTGCGGGGAGGGGGAGGGGGGAGCTGACCCTGCAGGGGGGAGGTTCTCTCAGAGATCCCTGAGTCATTTCCACGCGGCCCCGCCCCCCCCAGGCCCCCGATGGGCGTGGAGCCAACACAAGCAGCTGCAGCTGCAAAGGTGGGAGCCCCTGTCCCCTCCCCCGCCTCCTATTCCCCCTCCGTGCGCCCGCAGACCCGGCCAGGAGATTCTTGGCAAGCCTCGTGTGGGGAGAATTTTGCTGACGAGTCACTTTGGGGGATGAGGGGGGCGGGGGGAGGTGCTTTTATCCGCCTTCACCTCCCCCCAACTCCTCTTAAAAACAAAAAGCTGGAGCCTGAAGACCAGCCTGTGCCCAGGAGCCAAGCCCGGGCTCTGGCAGGGCCGGCAGAAGAGGGGCCCCTTCCAGGCTGGCAGGCAGCGGCTGTCCGCCTTGGGCCCTCTGGGCGGAGCTGGGCCCCCGAGTCTCCCTGGCGACTTGCAGGCTGGGCCCGGTGGCCAGGGGTCCGAGGAGGCCTCTGGAGCTTCTCAGATAATGCCTCGATTAGGCCACAAAGGGCGACCGGGCTGACCCTCAGGGGTCCCCCGTTCTGTCCATCACCACTATGTTCTGCACCTAAATGGAAGGATTCGCTTCCGGGGCATCCTCCCCGCTCCAGACCCAAGCTCGGGGTTGCTGACATCGTCTCCCCGCCCCCTCCCGCACTCCGGTGAAGCCCCGTGCCCCGTCTGAGCCTGGGACTCCTCCAGTGGCCTAAGTCCTTGGGGTCCCCAGAGGCTTGAGGGCGCTCTCTGGGATGGCACCCTGGGCAGGGCAGGTGCCCACAATTAGGGAATAAAGCAGCACCAGCTGTCACCAATCAAGAGTTCTGGGGCCAAGTGTCGGGCCAAAGCCTGAACTTGGGGTGACTGGGGAGGAGGCGGGCATCCCCTGCTCAGAGAGGGGGTGCTCCCCAGTGCCTGATGATCAGCTTTGGCCGGAAAAGGTTATCAGGCTGGGGGACCCTCTCATGACAGTGTGGAGACCACCCGTCCTGCGGGACAACCCCCAACCCCCCATGAGCAGCAGGGGCACTGAGGAAGAGAAGGAGGAAAAGGAGAAGGAGGAAGACAGAGACAGAGGAGAGAGGGGGAGGAGGAGGGAGGTGGAAGAAGAGGAAGAAGGAGAAAGAAGAGATGAAGGAAGAAGACAGAGGAGAGGAAGACAGAAGAAAAAGTGGAAGGAGGAAGAAGGTGGAGAAAGAAGAGGAGGAAGGGGAGAAGGAGAAAGAGGAGGAAGGTGGAAGAAGAAGAGGAAGGTAGAAGAAGAAGATGAAGGAGGAGGAAGGTGGAAAAAGAAGAGGAAGGAGGAGGAAGGTGGAAGAAGAAGATGAAGGAGGGGAAAAAAAGGAGGAAGGAAGGAAGAAGAAAGGAGAGAAGGAGGAAGGAGACAGAGGAAGGAGGAGGAGGAGGAGGAGGCCCTGAGCTGCCTGAAAAGCCCTGATTTTCCTGCCTCCATTCCCCCACCCCCTATTTCAGGCTAGCTCATGTCAGGTGAGCTGGCCACAGTGTGTTCCTAAAAGCAGTTCCGCCTGAGGGGAGCTAGGCCCCCCCACAGCCCTGGCAGAGCCGAGTCCATCAATCAGAGCTGAAGGGCCCTCCTGCCAGGCTGCGGGCCTCCCCTCCCAGCCTTCAGAGCTGAGGCCGGGCCTGAGCCTTTGGGGAGCCTCCTCAGCTACTTTTGCCCAGAGAAAAGAGGCTGGGGGTGAGTGGGGAGCTGTGGGACACTAAGTGTCTGCAGACACCTGTGGGGCTGCCCCATGGCAGGAGAGTCTGGTGGGGAGCCAGCGAGCAGATCTCAGGGGGCCAGCCCCCGTGCAGAACCGGTCCTGCCTCCAGATGGGCAGCCTGAATGTCAGTACCTGAAGCCCCAGGGGCTGATTGTGGGCCCTGAAGCCCGCCTCCCCCCACGGGGCCTTCCCTCTGCCCTTATCACAGCCCCACTTCACGGGAATTCAGTGAGCCTTTCCCTGCCTACAGCCTCAGTTCCCCTCTCTGTCGAGTGCTGGCTTCTGGGCAGGCTCAGACCAATGGTCCCTCCTCCTCCTTGCCCTTCAGCACAGCTTCCCCTCCATTCTTTGCAGCTTACAGCCATCCCTCTCAAGTTCTCCTCTTTCTAGCTCACTTGCCCACAGAAAAATGGCCATTTTAAACCTCTCAGCCGCCCCGGGCTGCTCTGGCTTCCACTGGCTCCGAGGGGGTGGTGAGGTGCCCAGGGGACAAGGGTTGCCAGTGTGAGCCCACCGCATGAAGACTTTGGTTACCTGGAGTCCGAGGTCAGAATGGAGGCGTCCTGGATAAATGCTCAGGGCTGGCAAAGGGACTGGTCCATATGATGACAAGCAGCTTGAGCCTGAGGCAGAGCTCGGTGAGGGTGGGGAGTGACCAGGAGAGACTTTTAGTCAAAGGGGTCCACTTGTAAATTCTCGTGGGGGTCCTTCAGGCCTGTGGACTCAGCAGTGGCTCTGAGGTGAGGATGTCATGGAGCTGAGCCTGATTCCCCTTCACCTTGAAAAAGGATCTAGAGCCCAGGGCTGACTGGTTCCTGCCTCCTTCCTTCCCTCCCTCCCTCCTTTCTTCTCTTCCTTCCTCTCACCTTCCTTCCCTTTTTCTTCCTTCCCATCTCTCTCCCTTTTTCTTTCCCTCCCTCTTTCCATCCTCCCCTCCCTCCCTCCTTCTTCCTCACTCATTCTTGCTGACCCCAGGCTTCTCCTAGTTGGTCCAGAGTTGCTTTCGGAAAGAAGAAAAGGGTGGCAATGGGTAGTCATGTCCCGAGGCTTTTCCTCCCTTCCTGGATGGTGAGAATGACCTTTCTCTGCTCTGGTTGGAGCCATGACCTTGGTATTCTGTTACCCTGAGGCTATTGTCCCCTCTCACTCACTGGCAGCCTCCCTCTTTCCCCTGACACACATGTGTGCACATGCATAGGTGCATACACACGCACAATCTCCTGGCTGAAGGATGGGGATACCCTGAGTGACTCCCCAGGGGATGAATCAGGCTTGTTTTCAGTTCCCTCTCTGAAACCTCCTTGGAGGACCTTCATTGTGTCCAGTTTTCTAGCCTAGCAAGCTGAATCTCAAATGCCCAATGAGCATTTACCTCCTTGGGGAGAGCAAGGGCAGCAGCATTTCTGCCTTTCTTCACACCCCTAGCTCTTAGCCCAGGGCCTAGCACAGAGCAAATGCTTAAATGCTTGTTGACTGCCTGGCTTCCTCCTTCCTTCCCCCAATCTTCTCATTCTTGGCCCATGGCACTCTCCCTGCCCCTGCGCCCAGGGCCTCCCAGAAGGTCTCATGCAGTATTTGAAGCTTCAGAGGTTGGCACACTCCTCCCAGCTCCTTGTGCAGGCCTGAATTATTAGCCTGTGGACAAGGGTGCCTCTGACTGACTCAGGCACCTGATCTAGTTACCTCTTTATACAGAACAAATACTTCTTTATGTGTGAAATCCAAAACTTGTAGGCACAAAACCATCCAGAGGATTAACAAAAGGGAGCTAGCAACCTGGAGCCCACCTGTTCCAAGAGTAAGGTGTAAAAAGCCTGGAAATGGAGGAGGGGGCAGGTTATGAAGGGCTTTAAAGGCCAAGCAGAGCATTTAGTATTTGATCCCAGAGGTAACAGGGAGCCAATGGAGGCTGTTGAAAAATGAGGGGGATGACATGGTCAGATCTCATTTTAGAAAAATCACTTTGGTGGCTAAAAAAAGGATGAAATGGAGTAGAGAGACACTTGAGGGAGGCAGACACACCAGCAGCTATTGCAATGAGGCATGAGGTGCTGAAAGTCAGGGTGGGGGCACAGTCAGAAGAGAAAAAAGGGCATATTGGGCAGATGGTGCAGAGGTAGAATGGATAAGAGATGCCAGGGAGGTGAAATCCACCAGAGATACCAGGAAGGTGAAATAGACAAGAGGTGTTACAGAGGTGAAATTGATGAGAGATGCTAAAGAGATGCAATTGACCAGAGAAGAAATGAAATGTTACAGAGGTGAAAATGATGAGGGATGAAATCCCTGAGAGATGCTAAAGAGATGTAATTGACTAGAGATTCGGGAGAAGTGAAATCCACCAGATTTGTTACAGAGGTGAAATAGACAAGAGATGCTGCAGAGGTGAAATTGATGAGAGATGCTAGAGAGATGCAATTGACTAGAGATGCTGGAGAAGTGGAATCCACCAAACATGTTACAGAGATGAAACTGAGGAGAGATGTCAGGGAAGTGAAATTGATGAGAGATACCAAAAAGGTGAAATCTGTGAAAAATGATAAAAAGATGCAATTGACTAGAGATGCTAGAGAAGTGAAATCCACCAGACATGTTAGAGGTGAAATAAACAAGGGGATGAGGGATGAGCCTTGTTCCACTGGTCCCAGAGGGCACAACCAGACTGATATAGGCTTCAGTCAGGACAAATTTGCTCAGAGTAAACACAGTCCTGGTACAAGAGGGGCTGCCTCAGGAGGTGGTAGCTCCTCCTCAGTGAGGATCTCCAAGCTTTCAGGCCCACCGCATCTCTCCCATTCTGTGATTTCTTAGCTATCCAAGCTGGCAGGGAGTGGTTCCACCCTTGTATCTGCCCCTACTTGAGGATGTTCTTCCTCTGGACCAGGGGAAGTAAGTCCATGGCCACTAGTCCAAGAAGTGCACCGAGGCTGCATCTGGGAAGGAAATCCAGGGAAACCAGGCAAAACAAGACTTTTGTCCCCCAAGGTCTTTGTGTAAAGGTGGTGATCCCTCTAGCCTCTGGTTGAATCTTATGGATTCCCAATTTCAGAGTCATAGATGCATTGGTAGAGATCTAGTCACCTCAAGCTTCCAATTTATAGAGGAACTACAAAGAGGCAGAGAAAGCTACCTTCTCCAACCCTGAGCTCCAAGAGGGCAAGACTAGTAGATTCTACACTCTGTATCTCTACACTTTCTATCAGCACTGTTCCAAGGCTTGCACACAATCCAGGATGAATGAATGAATGAGTGAATATGTGAATGCATGAGTGAATGAATGCATGGATGAATGAATGAATGAGTGAATGCATCCATGAGTGAATGCATGAATGAATGAATGCATGCATGAGTGAATGAATGCATGAACACATGCCTTGGGACTTGGGGAGGGGGTTTCCAGTGAGAATGCTGGTCCCTCTGCTCCTCTGGGTGCCCATCTCTCTGTTCCTGAGCTGTCATTTGTCCTGGCCTCCATCTGCTGGCTCAGTGTGGTGCCCAACACTTAAATGGGCTGCTTCCTGCTTTCCCACCGGGAGCACCTGACAGATGTGCCTTGTGACAAAGTTGTGCTGGGGGGAAATGTCAGCCCTTTGGTGCCAATAAAGGCGCCATTGATCCTGGCGCACAAGTGGTTTCTGTGCTTGATAAGATGAGGCTTGTCCTGTCACTAAACTCAGATCAGCCAGAGCAGAGAAACGAGATGGGGAGGGGGGGAGGGCAAGGGGAGGCTTGGTGGGGGAGGCCATTGGTAGCCACAATGGACCACTGTGCTGGAGCCTCACCTAGGAGAGCCGGAGGCCCCACCCCAGCTGCCCCCCCAGCAACCCCAGACCGGAAGGCTGTCCTCAGGAGCAGCCCAGGCCACCACTGCTCCCCTCCATCTTGAACCCCTTATCCCCCCTCCTCAGGGCAACAGGGACCATTTCAGGGATGAGGAAGGAGACTCAATTTCTGGAATGGGGAACCAGGTCCTGCTCCCCTGTTAGTGCCCCCTCCAGTCTGTACCATTGCCTTGGGTTCAGTGCCCTGGCCACTGCTCCTGCTCTTCCTCCTCAGCCCTGGAAGCTGTTCCCCCAACATCCCCACCGGCCTGGAGCTGCCCATCCTTCTAAGCCTGGTTCCAGTGCCTCTGCTTGGTCCTCCCAACGATCGGGCTCGGAGCAGTCAGTGGGGGGCCTAGAGTAGTGGGGCTGATGGTTGGTGGTTCGGAGAGTCCAGGCTCACCAACTGCCTCCGGCTTCCAGCTCCACTCAGGCAAGAGTAGTTCCACTCTGGGTCTGCAGTCCAAGCTCAAATGCAGTTTCAGCCATTTAGGACCTCTAGGATATTAACCTCTCTGAGCCTCAGTGTACTCATCTCTGTAATGGGGATTTGGAGGCAGGGATGGCGTCCTGGTCAGGGCCTTCCAGGACGGGGCTCAGCCCTTCCGGGTGCCTTGGGGGCAGGCCCCTGGATTCTCCAGTTCTGTCCTGCCCATCTCTCTAGCTCAGTCTGCGCAGAACCCTAGACGCAGGAGGCTTCTCCTTGACTCTGCCTTCCCCGTGTCCACGCCGGCACCACTCGCATCTGGGGCCTTCCCTGTTCTCCCCTCCTTCCGCCAGTCCGATCCCAGCAGGATTCAGGGTCTGCTCCTTCCCTGCCTCCCCCCAAGAACTGACCTTGTGTGGTTGTGGCTGGTGGTCAGCTGAGGTAGAGGCAGAGTCCAGGGGAACAAAAGGCCCCGACCAGCTCTCGGCCTTCAGAGGCAGAGGCCTGGCTTTGGCACCCAGACCCGGAGCTGAATCCTCCCTCCTCCCTTCCTGCCCTGGGGAGAGACCCTTCCCCCGCTAGTCCTCAGTGGGACCCCCGACCTTCTCTTCCGGGATCCCATGCCCGCGGCTCTTGGCCTCTTCCCTCAGGGTGCCAAGTCTGCGGCCCGGCTCCCTGCTGGCCTTCCCAGAGCGGGGTCCTGGGCGCAGGTTGCCCTCAGCTGCACAACATTTTCAGCCTAATTCTTGGATAATGGGCAATTTATTCTGGGGTCCCTGAAAAGAAAAGATAGAATTAAAAGCAGGGGAAGGGACAACTCCTTCCCTTTCCATTTCCTCATTAACATAATTGCAAACAGACCAGGCTAGCCTGAGAGTAATTGTGATCCTCCCGGGCCTCTGATTAAGTCCTTCCTGACATTAATTACTCTGGCAGGGAGAAAAATTGGAACTCTGTGTATTTGTGACAAGAAAATGAGGAAGACGGTGCTGGCTGGAAGGTAGATGGCTGGAGGATGGCTGGATAAATGGATGGATGGATGAATAGATGGATGGATGGATGGATGGATGGATGGATGGATGGATGGATGGAT
>JAJPUD010033752.1:0-11187 GCA_023553655.1 Myrmecobius fasciatus
TATATATATATATATATATATATCCAAAGATAGGAAATTTATTCCTTTCCTTTCTTTCCTATTTGGTTAACTATAGAAGAAAATATTTAGTTACTTTGGGGCTAGAAGATTTGTATAGTGAGGGTAGGGCTGGTAAAAGGGAAAATCTGAAAAACATCTTTCAGAGAAATAGAGTAAGAAACTCAAGGGACATTTTGCCTTTCTTGCCTAACAGCATTTCATATATTGTAGGTGCTTAATGAATATGTTTTGAATAGTAATGAAGCTTACATAAGAGAGATGCATCACAAAATGAAAAGTCTCTCTAGAAACTTATTTTGGTTTATTTTGAGAACTTGAAATTGGGGTGGCTGAGTGTGCTATAAAGTCATGAGGCTGGCAAGAAGAGAGAATAAAAGGGAGAAGGAAATAATGAGAAAATTGTGTGGAAGGACTTCTACCAGAGGAATCCTCAACCTGTGACTCTGAGGACTTTAAAATCCCACTAAGTTGAATAGTTTCATAATCTAAGATTTCTTTTGCTTTTCTCGTTTTAATAAAATTTTCTTAGTTTGTAAGCTAGTCTCACTGTTGTAGGGGCTACTATTCAAACATATCCCCAGGTTTCCCAGGTGGGGGATTCAAAGCCAAAAGGGTGACATAATCCCCCAGAACAGACCTGGCCCCTTTGTTTTATGGAAAGTTTTGACATAAGAACTACATATTAGAGTGCTGAACACCCCTATTTATACTAAAAACTACTTTGAGCATGTGACTATTTGAGGAGAAACAAGCATACAATCATTTAAATTTACAAGGTATTTTCCTTACAACTTTAATGAACTGTAAAATATTGCATTTGCACTATATTTATAATATTTTATTTTCATCAACTTTTTGAAAATTGCACAATATGTTACATATGACTTGTGGTCCAAAAATTTAATGGCCATAGGTTTTCAAGACTATTTAATGCTTTACAATACATAAGAAATGAGAATGAACGTTTAAATAATTTGATAACCTCTTACTTGGCAATGGATTGTTATTGGAGAAATGCAATAGCTCCATAATCACTGCTCAGAATTGCAAGATTCTGTTTCTATGAACAAATGTTACAGTAAAAACCATTAAATGAATTGACAAATAAGTCTAAGGTTTTCCCTGCCGGAATTTGTGTTTTTAAATTACTTAGTAACAAAATGCTTAATCTGATTCCTTTTCCATTCACTTGCAAGGAATATATGGTAACCAAAGATTAAAAAGCAATTTTTTCCATTTAGTAAAACCATAGTAAAGAAAAGGTAAATCAGTTTGAAAAAGAGCATTGTAGAAGCAACTAATTAAATTATTTTCACCTGGACAAAAATAATCAGCAGATAGTGTGATCATTCATAATAAACATGCATCATGTACCTGTAATGTGCCAAGCACTGGGCTTAATGCTAAGGATATAAAACCAGTGGTCAGACCAATGAACAGAACAGAGTAGTGAAGAGTGCCCAGGACCTGGAGTCATTAAGATCTAGGATCAATTTCCAATTCAGACAGTTAGTAGCTAGGTATCCTCCATTAAGCCAATTCATTTGAGCCTCAATTTCTTCAATACTAACATGAAGTTGTAGTGTTTTCCTTTTAGGTTGTTCAAAGGCTCAAATGAAATAAAATAGCATGTTATATGGTTCTTAAATGTCAATTTCTGCTTAAGCCCAATGCAGATATGTAGTTCCCTAACAACACATGCATCTTTATTTAGGTAATTAATTAAGGAACATATGATAAATATATATCTCTTCAGGTAAGCTGCCCTACTGCCCTATCTATTTTGAAAAATGAAGTAATCACATAAGTACTTAGACTAGTACCACTTCAGAAGGCAAAAAAGGGGGGAGAAAGGGGGAAGAGATTAAAATTCTAGGAACTATTATTAATTGCTACTTTGAATGCCGGATTTACATATGTTTAAATAAATCTAAGTGGCAGAACTGACCATTAAGTGTTTTTATACAAGGTTGGAAAATTAATCATGTCCTTTGTTTTAAAAAAAATTAGTATTCAGAACATTTGCCTTGTTGCCAAAGATAACAAATTTGATTAAGCTTACATAAATTACACTGTACAAAACAGCATAATTCAACGATTCGTGAAATAAAGCTGATCCTCTTCATTTCATCACTTCTGCATTTGAGCACAATGTCAAGCATATATACTTTTTTTCCCCTAGGTCTATTTTTAAAACTGTTTTCCATGATCAAGTTCAGTAGCAGATTTTTAAAAATAAATCAGTAAATGCTATATTCTGCCTAACTATCTGATCAAATTAAGGGGACAAAATGAAGGCCAACAGGCTGAAGCTTTGTTGGTACCATTTCCAAGGCTAAAAAATATATGACAGCATTCAAAGAATGACCAGAGGCCATTCCAGAATACCTCATCTAAAGTCACTCATTTGACTTCTACCAATTTAATCAATAAACATTAATGCATGCCTACTATGAGCCAGGCATAATGCTAAACACTGGGGATTAAAATAAGAGGCAAATGACACTCCCTGCTCTCAAGAAGCATGCAGTCTAATGGGGAGAAATAACATGCAAACAAATATATAAAAATAAAGCTAGAGAGAGAATAAGAAGAAAATAATCAATACAGGGAAGGCACTAGAATTAAGAGAGGTTAGAGAAGTCTTCCAAAAAAAGATAGGATTTTACTTAAGATTTAAAGGAAGTCGGGGCAGCTAGGTGGCGCAGTGGTTAGAGCACCAGCCCTGAAGTCAGGAAGACCTGAGTTCAAATCTGGTCTCAGACACTTCCTAGCTGTGTGACCCTGGGCAAGTCACTTAACCCCAATTGCCTCAGCAAAAAACAAAAAAAAAAAAAAACAAAAAAAAAAAAAAAAAAAAAAGATTTAAAGGAAGTCAAAGAGGTCATTAGGTTAAGAGGAGGAGGGAGAGCATTCCAGACAAGGTGAGAGAGAAAATTCCCTGAGTCAAGAGAAGGAGAGTATTGCTTGTGGAACAGTCAAGAAGCTAGATCAAAAATTATGTGTTGCTCACATTTATAATCTTTAGACATTTCTTGCCCTACAGGAACTCTTGAACTTGAGTTCATTGTTTCTGGAACAGTGGAAAATCAACATAAAGAGACGATAGGTTACCAGCTAGGTCTTGCTAGTCCTTTTACTAAGTATCATTATAGCTATTATTTTCCTTTGTGTTTTCAGTAACATATCTGGTGAGTCAAAATTGCTCACAAATCCACAGGATTCAAATCAAAGCATCATCTGTTCCTATTCTCTCTCCTCCAGGAACAATCATTCTACATGAGTAGTATATGAGTAGGGCCAATTTTTTTCACACACATACACATTAAATGTGTATGTGCATCAGGGAAAGCTTAATATTAACCTCCAGAGGTTTAGGTACTGGCTATGGGTACCCCATCACAGAAGAAAAGATGATGTATTACTCAAAATAATTGATGACAGTTATTGACTCCAGCTCACCATTAAGTTATGGGTAACAAAATCTTCCCAGTTCCCAGAATTTATCAGAACCTGCACTTGCCTCAGACCTCCAGCTCATGATCAGAAGAAAAAAATGTTTCTGTGCCCTTTAGACTATCCTTTTTATAGCTGGCAAGACTCCTCCATCCCACCCTTTCCTCCATCTTGGTTGCCATTATATCTCCCAGGACAGGTACTAGAGCTACCATATCAGATAGAAGGCAGGTCCCATAGCAATCCTTGGGATGTAGCAGCCTCAGACTAAAACTTAGTATCAAGATCCTCCTCCCTCCCTAATCTTATCAATTTGGCCCTGGGATTCCCTGGCAGGGTAGATGATCTGGAGCTCTTTACTAGAAATACAAGTTATTCTAGGTGATATTTTTAATCTTTAGTAGTTTGCAATCTCCAGATGACAAATAGCTTCATAAATTTTGCCAATCCACAGTCTCTCTTTAACCTGTCAGGAATCTGAGACCATGCCATCTTCCTATATTCTATGTGGTAGTCATTCAATGGTATCAACACTCATCAGACAGATGCCCCACTTAGTCTTGAAATATTTTATTTGTCTCTTTTCAGGATTTCCATTCATACCTTTTCTTTTTATCCCCAAATGGAAAAACTCACCAAGGGGGCAGCTATGTGGTGCAGTGGATAGAGCACCAGCCCTGAAGTCAGGAGGACCTGAGTTCAAATCTGGTCTCAGATACTTCCTAGCTGTGTGACCCTGGGCAAGTCACTTAACCCCAATTGCCTCAGCAAAAAAAAAAAAAAAAAAAAACTCACCAAAATCCATTAATATATTCAAGTGGAACATGGCCCTGATTTTATATGTTAGTTATTGGAATTCCAGCACAAGAGAAAGACTTATGCACTCTTTAAGGTCATTATTCACTGTAATTACAATCTTCTTTTTTATATATGACAAGACCACAATAGAAAGAACACAGATTCTGAATATTGGATTTGAATCCTCACTCTGTTGACTACTATCTGTTTGACCTTGCATAAATATCTTACATTCCCTAGACCTTGATTTCTTTATCTAATAAACAAGAGTGAACTAAATGGCTTTTGAGAACCTTTTCAGCTCAAGAGATATAATCTGTAATCCTATTTTCCCATCAAGGTCATAGCAGCATCACATATATACTAAGGATATCTGAAGACAACAAAGAATTCCATCTTGAGTTATTGATAATTCAATAATAAGGAAAACTCCTTGTTCCAAACCTGACAGGAAAAAAAATCTGCTCTAGATAGAATGGTTGCAAAAGTAAAGAAATGATAGACCATACTCATCTAAGACAGTCAGTGTTTGCTCCCACTCTTCCAGAACTATGAAGATATAGTGGTGAGCTTACTTGCTAGCAAAGTCATATGATATCAGGCATGTTGCCCAATAATTTGAACAGCCATCCCCATAATCAAGTCGTCAGAATTCATTAAGCTTATTATGTTCCAGACACTGTGTTAAGTACTAAAAATACAAATACTAGTAGAAAAAAGACAATACCTGTCCTCAAAATGCTTACTTTCTAGTGAGGATAGCCAACACATAAAAGAAAATTTAAAATGGGAAGGGAAAATATGGATAAGAAAGACTAGTATGTCAGAATGCATCCAGGGAGAGGAATAGAGACACGGCTAGTTTGAGAACTTTCCTTAAAATGGAGACTTTGGGAAGAACTAACAAATTAAAGCAAAATCCACAGGGGCAATACTTCCTTTGTGAGAAGAACAGGGGTAGGTATTATCAATTTGAGAAGGCCAATGATTGTGTGAACTTCCAGAATGAGAAGATTTCTGCGTTATCATTTTAAAAGTCCAGAGAGTCAAGAGTGGATCCCAGAGAGGAATGAAAACATGGCTGACCAGTGTACTTTTCTTAAAAGGGAGGTTCTGGAAGGAACTAAGGAAAGAGTTAACAGAGGCAGAGTGTATTTACAGTGAGAGAAGACCAAGGGTTGAGTGAACTTCCAGGATGAGAATGCTTCTGGGCATAATGGAGAAAATTTAGACAATCAGAAGTGGAATCTAGAGAAGAATGAATGGAGTTCCTGTGTCTATTTATCAAAACCTTGCATAATCTCAATTAGCCACTAAGTAAGTAACTGTGGAAACTTAAGACATTTAATCAGTTTCCTTATCTATAAAGTGAAGAGGCTAAACTAGATGATTTCTGTGTGCCCATCCTATTCTAATATTCAGTTATTCTGTGACATTAAGAATATGGGGAGGAATAATGTTGAAATAATCAT
The DNA here is from genome assembly GCA_023553655.1 of Myrmecobius fasciatus. Taxonomy (NCBI): domain Eukaryota; kingdom Metazoa; phylum Chordata; class Mammalia; order Dasyuromorphia; family Myrmecobiidae; genus Myrmecobius; species Myrmecobius fasciatus. The sequence continues at coordinate 5,748 of JAJPUD010033752.1, forward strand.
GATGGCAGAATTTTCATGAAGGTTCTTTGAGCTCTATCACTGATATATGATATTAAAATACAGAGAATGGCTTGTGACTTAGGCTTATCATAGCCATGTTCTTTTGGTGTTTGTGCTGTTTGACCAAGAAGCTGAGTATGATCTCATCTAGAAAACTTCTCATGTGAACAATCTTTTTTTGTGATTTCATGGGGGGAAAACATCCAAAGACACCACAGAAAAGAAACCCAGAGTTATCAGATCCATGCTCCACTGCAGTGAGGTTCCATTAAGCAATACTATATTCCACGTGGGTAGTATGACTAGGTCACAGACACCAACAGAAAGAAAACCCTTGGTTCTTCCTGATTTTATGTGTGAGATAAAAGTAACCCTAACTTGGAAAAAGAAATAGATGTACTCTAAGAGACTATTGAACACAGCTCTTACCTCCCTCCCTCCCTCTCACAGCTCAGTTAAACTGATTTCTTTGTTGTATTGAAAGCAGTCTTCCTTTGGAAAAACTTTCATGGTCCCTCAGCTGCTAACATATTCCCCTCTAGAGTTACTTAGCATCCATCTGGAATGTATCATTTATGTACCTATTTTTACACATAATGTTTCCTCCTCTCCCCATTAAAATAAAAGATCTTTGAGGGTAAGAATTATGTTTGCCTTTCTTTGTATCCTCCGAGATTAATACCTGACACATAGTAATCAATTAATCAACAAACATTTAAGTAAGTCTACTATTAGTAGACTTTTTTCCTCTGAGGCAATTGGGGTTAAGTGACTTGCCCAGGGTCACACAGACAGGAAGTGTTAAGTAGCTGAGGCCAGATTTAGATCCTCCTGACTTCAGGGCTGGTCTCTATCCACTACACCAAGTAGCTGCCCCTAGTAGACTTAATAAATGTTAAAAATGGGGCAGCTAGGTTGCGCAGTGGTTAGAGCACCAGCCCTGAAGTCAGGAGGACCTGAGTTCAAATCTGGTCTCAGACACTTCCTAGCTGTGTGACCCTGGGCAAGTCACTTAACCCCAATTGCCTCAGCAAAAAGCAAAAATAAATAAATAAATGAATAAATGTTAAAAATTAGTAGATTAGTAAATGATTGATTGATTGAAAAGGTAGAAATTTATTTCCATGATATTAAAGAATATTTCTGAAAGTTTTGCTTAGGTAAGAAATGTGTTTAAGCTAATAGCTAAGATAGAAGAGAGGAAGAAAGAGAGAGACAGAAAAAGTACTGACATAAGCTTATATGTTTTATTGATACCCCAATATTTCAAAACTTTTAAGATGTCTGATTTTTTCAGCATGAGTATTTTCCTCACTGATGCAGATTATACATCCTTGAATTAATGATGGTCTTTGAGAGTTACTATGACCCCAAATCTAATCATTTTGTAGCCTTTCTAGATTCTCCACTATCACTGGATCTTTATTCAAAGTCCTTCCGGCTTTATAGGACCTGCCAGAGTTTAACCTTCCCTGCTATCTAACCTTCAAGAATTCAGGTTGCTTCATGATAAGATATTAAAAAACAAAAGTACTTTAGAAAAAGCTTTTTTTAATATTCATTTTTTTTCTTTTTCTCTTAAAATTTCATATAATTATAAGTAAAGTTTTGCAGAAAGATTGCAGTAAATGTTGATGCACAAACAGCAACTGCCTTGTCACCTCTCAAAATAAATATTTAAAGGTGAGATGACCAAGCATCCCATGAAATACTGATAGCCAAGGGTGAGAAGCAACAATAAAAAAATAAAGATATACATCACATTTAGATTTTGCATGATAATTAAATTTTACATAATTATTATCTCTAAATACAATTAGATATGCTATGTAGAAAGATGGCCTCAAAATCAAGAAACTGAGTTCAAAACGTGAAACTGGGTAAATCACTTCTTATTGAATCAAGCAGATCTCTAAGACTATTAGTTGCAGAGAAAATGCCAGTCCATGTTAGCAGAAGTTTCTTCCTCAGAGAGTTCCCTCTAACTATGAAATCATAGGCTATCCACCCTATAACTATCCTTATCCTTAATTATTGCCTCACTTAGTACTTTCCATTCTGCAAATGCCAATTCCAAATGTAAAAAATCCCTCTTTTCCATTCTTCATTCAATTCATTTCAATTCAGCAAACATTAATTTTGAACTTACTTGGTCCTTTGCTTTCTTGATTACTGGAGCACATCTGAATTTTTACTATGGAATAAATAATCTGATTAATGCTACAGATTATGAAGAAAATTAAGGGCTTCAGATTTTTGTTGAGCTTCATGAAATATCAGACCTTATTTTTTTTTAAATTTATGCTCATTGTTTCCTCTTCCCCTCACAGAATAAATAGTATCTTCCAGTGAAGAGAGGGATTTGATCCTCTGTTTTTATTTTTGAAGCTATCATTGTGTTGGAGAATATGTAATAAGAAAGGAACAGAAACAGGAATCATCCTCCAACGTACTTTCTCCTTATTAACACATAATCCATTCATTTGTAAGAATGAATGTATGAAGCATGGACTGGATAAGCATCTATAGCTTGTAAATACTGGTTTTTCATCTGTGGTCACACACACACACACACACACACACACACACTCAGTCAGAGACAAAGATAGACAGAGAGAAGTAGAGATGGTCCTTTAATAATGTTTGTTCAACACAACCAGGCAACTCTTGCTCTATGTATATCTATGATTCTATTTTAAACTTTAAATTGTGTTTTATATATGCAGGATAAATATCAGAAAAGTGTACAGGGCACTCAAAATACTTTCATTATAACCCTGAACTTAAATTTACTGGAAAAGAAGGGAGTAGACAATGTTAATGATCTTTCTGACACACTTTTCTCTCCTCTTTATTTGTATTTTCCCATTTTACATGGATCACTTTCTATTGTTTTCTGTTCAAATGCCTTATCTATTTTCTTTCCCTATCGAATTGAAGCCCTTTACCAAAGTTCTGTTTATGTATATTATGTAGCAAGGAGATGACCCTAACTTCTAGACGACTATGCCAATGAAGCCACCAAAGTTGCTTCTGGCAACCAAAATAGAAATATTTGAATATGGGTCTGGGAAAAGTCTCCCTAAGTTTAAAGAACTTAATTGTCAAGAAGTTTTCTAGTAGCTGTTTTTTTGTTTTGGGGGGGTTTTTTTAACCACAATATTTCATGTAAATCATCTGTTGAGGCATGGAGAGTTCCAATTATTGTCTAAAAAAAAGCCATCTAAACTATTTTTTTTTAAAAAAAACTCACGCATTTTTTGGAAGAATTGGAATATATAATTCTTCTAGCCCTTATAATAGAGTCTTAGAAGTCAAATGGTTTCTTTTTAATTAGTGTCCAGCAAACCATCTGAGTATGCTCAGGAGTTTATTTCTAAACACCTTTCTAAACTAAAACTCAGGTTTTATTTCCAAGAAAGAACAGTTCCAATACTGAATTTAACCAATAATTCTTTCTCTTATATTCTCAATTCTAAGAGGTTTACCAAGATAACTCAGAGACTTTGCTCCTAAAAAGCAATCTGGCTTATATTCCTTAGATCACCTTAGACAACTAGGTGATACAGTAGGTAGATGACTGGTCCTTGGCATCCAGAAAAACCTGAGTTCAAATCTTGCCTCAGATACTATCTATATGACCTTGGACAAGTCACTTACCTGCTGCTTGTCTCCATTTCCTTATCTGTAAAATAGAGAAAATGTTGTCATTTTCAAAGAGGACCATGACATCAGGGAGAGGGTGCCATGACATGCAATGAATTGGGTTTGAGTGAGGGAGAGCTGTAAAGGGTCACCTGCCTTACTTTCCTCTCCAGAGACATCTAGATCCATTGGCAAGATATAAATAATACAAATATGACCTCACAGAGTTGAGAGAATAAAATTTGATATTTGTAAAATATTTTATAAGCCTTTGCAAACCTATTTCTATTATTATTATTCTATTTATTCATGTTCATTCCCATCATTTTACTCTGCTTCCTTACTTAGAATAAGAAGACTACTCTAGAAGACAGATCATAGTTTTCATTTCAAACAGGGTCTCTCTCTCTCTGGGGTTAGCTATATTCCCATAAGCAGTACTAGGAGGGAATGATCTTAAAACAAAAATAAGGAACCTTTTCCTTCTTTAAATAGAAATCTTAAGAACTAGATAAAACTTTTTTCTTAAATGGAATGTCTAATTACTCTGGCCCTGAGATAGTGTTCAGTAGAAAACATGAATAATTCAAATAACAAACTTTGGTTTAAAATCAATATTAAAGAAAGAAATTTTCCCTATTCTAAATGACCTTGAAGATGGATAGATACCAATTATAAAAATTTAGTTCATATAAAGAAGCACCCTTTTGAAGACAAGCATATGCTGTAAAACAACACACTTTAATACTTGGTGACTTCGGTGCAAAATGGAACCAAGGAAGAATGGCCAAAAATATGTTGAAAAACCTGGTTAAGAAAAAAAAGTGGGGGGTGGATGAGAATAAAAAGGTTTGTAGTCTGTGCAGAAGTCTTCCACCTATGTATCATGGATACTTTCTTCAAGAAAACAGTTCAGAAGCTCTGGACCTGGTCATCATTAAATAAAATCATCAAAAAGAAGAAAAGGAAGAATGAAAGAAAGAAAAAATGAAAGACAAAAAGAAATTTTTTATATTCTCAAAAGAAGAAAAAAAAACCTCTGCTTAATAATGTGAGTTATTTCCAAATTAGCTGTGTATACTCAGACTATTAACTTATTAAATAAAGGTTAAAATCAATATCAAATTAGACAAAAGAATACATGAAAAATATATGATTTTGTGAGTGCTGTAAAATCCATATATGTATAAATGACCTTTTATTATCAATCTTCTCAAATGACTTCACCTCAGTCACTTCCAGGATTAGTCATATTTAATTTCACCATCATCTATAACCATACTATTTCTATGGCCTAAGGATCTAAAATTCCTCTATTTAATCACAACCTACTTCCATTTCTCCCTTTTCCTTACTCCTTTTAAACCTATTCTTCATTATCATTATCACCTTCTTTCCCTCCACTCCTCCTTTGTTTTTGTATTACTCCATTTACAGGGTCTATAATCAAACCAGTCTATTATCTGTTTTCTGAACATGCCATTCCCTTTCTCTCTGGGTAATAATGGTTTCTCCTTCCCAAAATTACTTTCAATTTACTTATGTGTTCATAGGATGATAGATCATAAGATCATAAATTTAAAAAATAGCACTTGAAGTCATTTAGCTTACTGTCAAATCACATATAAGATAACTGAATACGGGGCAGCTAGATGGTGCAGTGGATAGAACACCAGCCCTGAAGTCAGAAGGACCTGAGTTCAAATCTGGTCTCAGACACTTCCTAGCTGTGTGACCCTGGGCAAGTCACTTAACCCCAATTGCCTCAGCAAAAAAAAAAAAAAAAAAAAAAAAA
>JAJPUD010033753.1:0-11187 GCA_023553655.1 Myrmecobius fasciatus
TTATTGTTGAAGAATTACCCACACATATGTTATGCAAATAAAATAAAAAAATAATTTTAAAAAAATGGAGTTGAACACTTTCCAGCCAAAAGTAACTTAGAAGCTCAGCAGAAATTTATTTTCTCACAATCCCAGCACAGGCTCAGCCTCTGGCCCCAAATCCTGCCAGCATCAGTGAGATGGGACATCTGAATCACCAGCAGTGCTGGAGGCTTCTGGACTTCTCACCCTGGGGACATCAGGGAGCACTCACAAGGTCAATGGAAAGGGTCTGTGGCAATGAAGTGGGAGTCTAATGTCCAGTCCTATCTCATCAACCCCATCATTGGAGCCCCAGCCCCTGCCAGCAAACTATCTCCTATAGCTACAGTGAGTCTAGGACACACCTAACAGCTCCAGGGCATAAAAGAGGTCTGGTGGTCAAATTCCTAGTAGGATTTCTGAAAATAGCTGTACAAAACCCCTGAAGCTTGGAACAATGTGCCCTCCACCCTAGAAACAGAGCCCTATTTTAACAAAGAGTTAAAAGCTGAGTAATAGACTAAGAAAAAGAGCAGACAATCCAAACAGTTTCTAACCATTGAAAGTTTTTATATTGATAAGGAGAACCAAAACACACACTGAGAAGATAACAGAATGGAAGCTACTACATCCAAAATTTCCAAGAAAAATAAGAAAGATAAGAGAGGTGCTATATAACTATATTGGAGTTGACTTTTTTTTGATTCTTGCAATATTTTATTTGATTTGCAAGCATCAAAAAAAAGTCAACTATATTGGAACCACAGTCAAAATAACACAAATTTAGCAGCTTTTACATTAAGAGACCGGATGGCTTCCAATGTAATATTCCAGAAAACAATGGAACTAGTACTGCAAACAAGCATCATCTACCCAACAAAACCAAATATAGTCCTTCTGAGGAAAAGGTGAATTTCAATAAAAGAGAGGATTTTCAAGCATTCATGATGAAAAGTCCAGAGCTGAATGTAAAATCTGATTTTCAAATATAAGATTCTGGAGAAGCATAAGGAGGTAATCAGGAATGTAATAACAAAAGGACTTAAGGTTTATCTGTTTAAATTCCTACATGGGAGGATGATACTTACAACTCCTTAGAATATTCTCATTATTATGGCAGTTAGAAGTAGTATATATAGACAGAGGGCATGGGTGTAAGTTGATTTTGAAGGGATAACATCTTTTTATTTTATTTTATTTTATTAATACTTTTTATTTGCAAAACATATGTATGGGTAAATTTTCAACATTAACCCTTACAAAGCTTTCTGTTACATATTTCCCCCCCCCTACTCCCCATCCCTCCCCTAAATGGCAGGATATCCACTACATGTTAATTATGTTAAAATACTTGACAAATCGAATATATGTATACATATTTCCACACATCATTTTTGTGCAGGAAAAATCATATCTACAAGAAAGAATAATCAGATAAAGGAAATACAATGCAAGCAAACATCAATAGAGAGCATGAAAATGTGATGTTGCCGTCAACATTTCACATCCCTCTCTCTGGGTATGGCTTTCTTCACTGAACAATTGGAACTGGTTTGAAGCATTTCATTGTTGAAGAGAGCCATGTCCATCAGAATTGATCTTCATATAGTATTGTGGTTGCCGTGAATAATGATCTCCTGGTTCTGCTCACTTCACTCAGCATCAGTTCATGCAAGTCTCTCCAGGCCTCTCTGAAGTCATCCTGCTGGTCGTTTCTCACAGAACAATAATATTCCATAACATTCATATACCATAATTTATTCAGCCATTCTCCAATAGATTGGCATCCATTCAGTTTCCGGTTTCTAGCCACTACAAAAAGAGCTGCCACAAACATTCTTGCACATGTGGGCCCTTTCCTTCTTTTATGATTTCTTTGGGATATAAGCCCAATAGAAACACTGCTGGGTCAAAGGGTATGCACAGTTTGATAACTTTTTGAGCATAGTTGCAAATTGCTCTCTAGAATGGCTGGATCCATTCACAGTTCCAACAATGCATCAGTGTCCCAGCCTTCCCACATCCCCTCCAACACCTGTCATTATCCTTTCCTGTCATTTTAGCTAATCTGACAGGTGTGTAGTGGTATCTCAGAGTTTTCTTAATTTGCATTTCTCTGATCAATAGTGATTTGGAGCACCTTTTCATATAACTATAAATAGTTTTAATTTCATCATCTGAAAATTGTTCATATCCTTTGACCATTTATCAATTGGAGAATGGCTTGAATTCTTATAAATATGAGATAATTCTCTTTATATCTTAGAGATGAGACCTTTATCAGAACCCTTAAATGTAAAGATGATTTCCCAATTTGATGCTTCCCTCCTAATCTTGTCTGCATTAATTTTGTTTGTACAAAAGCTTTTTAAATTAATATAATCAAAATTATCTATCTGGTGTTCAATTAAGAGTTCCAGATCTTCTTTGGATGTAAATTTATTCCATCTCCACAGGTCTGAGAGGTAAACTATCCTATGTTCCTCTAATTTGCTTACAATATCACTCTTTATATCTAGATCATGAACCCATTTACATCTTATCTTGGTATGTGGTTTTAGATGTGGGTCCAGCCCTAATTTCTTCCACACTAGTTTCCAATTTTCCCAGCAGTTTTTGCCAAATAGTGAGTACTGGGATAACATGTTTTTTTAAAAAAATAATCAAATTAAGTGGTAAGAGAGGAAGGTACTGGTAGAAAGGGAAAAGGAGAAAGGAATAGTGAAAACTAACTGTCCTAACAAAGAGGCAAGAAAAAGCTTTTTTACAGTGGAAGGTAAAATGGGGAAGAGAAGGAAATGAGTGAACATTATTCCCTTCAGAACTGGCTCAAGTAGGAAATAACATACACAACAGGGACAGAGAAATCTACCTTATCCTGCAGGAAAATAGAAGGGAAGTGGCATATGAGAACTGGGGAAGGATGATAAAAGAGAGGGAATATTGGGGCAGGGAGTGGTCAGTAGCAAAACACTTTTGAAGAGTGTTTAAGGAGAGAGATATAAAATGGAAATAAGATTAGCAATACTAATTGTAAAAAGAAAAAAAAATTAAAGCAAGTTTCTCTGATGTAATATTATTTTTCTCTGGAAAAATGATGAACATAATTAACATGCATTAGACTTTCTGTTATTTGGAGGGGTTGGGGGTAGGGTGAGAATTTGTAACAGAAAGCTTTGCAGGGGTCAATGTTGAAAAATTATCCATGCATATGTTTTGCAAATAAAAAGTTTAATAAAAAAAAGAAAAGAAAAAAATGATGAGCAGGATGCTCTCAGAAAAACAAACAAACAAACAAACCTGGAAAATCCTCCATGAATATAATGAAATAAACTGTATATAAAATTATCCTGTTCTAAGATGTTCTGGAATGACCAGTTGTAAATGACATTGTTATTCGCAGTAGTACAGCCACCCACACCTACTTTGAAGGATATATGGTGAACTATTATATCCATACTCAGAGAAGGCACTAATAAAGTATGAATTTAGATCAAACTATTCTCTATTAATTCATCTCCTTTTTAAAATTAATTTTGTTGAGGGTTTTTATTTTCATTAGTGTGAGAGTTCTATATTTTCTTTCACAACTTTACTTTTATGGAAATATTTTGTATAACTTCACATGTGGTTTTTTAATTGTGGGTAGGGATAAGAGAGAAAACCTGGAACTCAAAAATCTTAAAAACAAATGTAAAAAATTGTTTTGAATGTAACTGGGGAAAATATTAAATACATTTTTAAAAAGGATGATATGATTGACCTACCTGTTTTTTCAGCACTCAAAAATATCTCTAATATAAAAATATGCTTAATAAATTTTCTCAATATTAGTTTGTAAACCAAGACAACTTCTTGAAGTAGAGAAAGGCATGTGGAGAGAAGCCAACACATTGACTAATGTATTTAGGGACGTAAAGCATTAAATCAAAATATTTCTAGTTGACCTATTTGTGTTGAATGCATTCAAAGATTCCTAAGATCTGTTTTTCCTACAGTAGTGCCTGTGTACAAATTCATCACTCTCTATGTATATATGTATTCATATTTTCATACATGTGTGGATATATGTATGTGTGTGTTCAAGGCAGAAAAATAAATACTTGAACACTAAAATAATAAAAATGAGATGATCTATAGATGAATAGCATGGGCCTTACACTGTCACCCCCTGACATATCAACATGCCTAAAAAGGGGGATCTTAATCTGAGGTCTGCAAACTTTTTTTGAATAACAAAACAATGCTTATATTTTTATTTTCACTAAACTTTAGCTGAAATTTAACATTTTTAAAATTACATTTCTAAAAGAACCCAAAGAATCTAATATTTTCAAAGGGGTCACTAGACAATCAGATTGTAAAGGAGGTCCATCTGTCTCTTTTGTCTTTCCATCTGTCTCTGTCTCTGTCTCTCTCTTGCTCTCTCTGTGTGTCTCTCTGTCTCTCTATTTCTCTATCACACACACACACACACACACACACACACACACACACACACACATGCATACTCAGAGAAAAAAACGACTAATCTAGAAATTATTTCCAGCTAATAAATTATGTGAAGACATGGATAAGAGTTATAAATAACAACAAAGCAGAGATAACTGTGGTCTGCTGAAAGGGGTACTGACATCAATGGGATATCAGATTTATTGGAAGTATTGGAGTATTTATTTTTATAACATGCAAGACTAATTTCTAGTTACTGACAGGGCTCAATGGGAAAGCTTTGTAGTTTTCTAGGGCTCAATGCAATTAGTACAATGCAATAAATCACATCTAAAACACACACACAGAGATAAAGAAACAGGCACAGCTAGAGAGACAAAGAGAGGTAGAGAGAAAGAAAGATGAAGAAATAAGAGAGAGAAAGAGATACAGAGAGATAGAGAGAGAGAGAGAAGAGAGAGAGAAGAGAGGAAGAAGAGAGACAGAGATAGAGAGGGAAGGAAGGATGGAGTTTACAAGAGGGAGGGAAGGAGGGAGGGAAGGATGGGGAGGGAATCATTTTCATCCCCATCCAAATTAAAAAAATTTTCTTTGTCTTAGATTTCTAGTGGTTCTAGATTTTTATTTCCTTTATCATAATATCCAATTGTATCTTTAAAGAAAAATGAAAATAAGGAAAGAAAACAATTTATACTTACTTTTAGTGGAAAGATTAAAGACTTTAATGAAAATCATATCAGTGAATCCAGAAACAGTATCTATATAGTGCTTCAACAATTGTGAAGTAATTTACATATTACCTAACTTCATTTTAAATATAATCATTTTAGATGAGCACTGTTAGTTAGATGAAGTCACCCAGGTTGAGAGAGAATAAATGATTTGCCCAAGGTCACACAGAAGTAAGTATCTGAAATCATATTGTAACTTAAGACTTAAATTCTTAAGAAAAATTAAGTGTTACATTCCAAGTGCAGAATTCTATGTACTATGACATTTAGAAGGCAAATCACATATTTTCTCTTTTGAAAGTGATCTAAAAGACACATAAGTGGAAATGGAAGATGGGGGAGATAGGTAAGCAATTAGTTTCTTTTTAAATTTATTTTTAACACACATTACTTTATGAATCATGTTGGGAGGGAAAAAATTGGAGCAAAAGGAAAAAAAAACATTGGAGAGAAAAAAAAACAGGAAAAAAAGTGAACATAGCATGTGTTGACTTACACTCAGGTCTCTTTAGTTCTTGTTCTATATGCAAATGGAATTTTCTGTCCAAATACTATTGGGATTGCTTTGGATCACTGAAATATTGAGAAGAATCTAGTCTTTCATAGTTGATCATCCCACATTCTCTCTATTATTGTGTACAATATATTCCCAGTTGTGCTTGTTTTCTCAGCATCAGTTCATGTAAATATTTCCAGACCTTTCCAAAAGCTTTTTTATCATTTTTATAGAAAAATAATATTCCATTACTTTGATATACTACAACTTGTTTAGCCATTTCCCCAACTGATGTACATCTACTCATTTTCCAATTCTTTGCTAATATAAAGAGCTGCTACAAACATTTTTTTTTGCATATGTGGAACCATATCCCTTCTTTATGTTTTACTTGGGATATAGACTCAATTATGGTGCTGCTGGATCGAAGGGTATGCACAGTTTTATAGCCCATTGTGTATAGTTCCAGATTGCTCTCCAGAATGGTTGGATCATTTCAAAACTCAACCAACAATGTATTAGTGTCCATTTTCCTATATCCCATCCAACAATTATCATTTTTTTTCCTGTTATCTTAGCCTATCTGAGAGGTGGGAGATGGTAATTAAGATTTGTTTCAATTTACATTTCTCTAATCAGAAGTTATTTAGCATTTTTTTCAAATAACTATAGATGGCACTAATTTTCTTATCTGTTTATCAATTGGAGAATTATATGTGTTCTTAAAAATTTGACACAGTTTTATTTATTTATTTATTATTTATTTATTTTGCTGAGCCAATTGAGGTTAAGTGACTTGCCCAAAGTCACACAGCTAGGGAATGTTAAGTGTCTGAGACCAGATTTGAACTCAGTTCCTCCTGACTTCAAGGCTGGTGCTCTATCCATTGCACCACCTAGCTGCCCCTACAATTCTTAATATATTTTAGAAATGACACCTTCACCTGAAACACTGGCTGTAAAGATGTTTTTCCCAGATTTATACTTCCATTTTAATTTTGTTTCTGTTGGTTTTGTTTGTGCAAAACCTTTTTAATTTAATGTAAGCAAATTTGTCCATTTTACATTTCATAATGTTCTCTGGTTCTTCTTTGGTCATAAATTCTTCCTTCTCCAAAGATCTGATAAGTAAATTATTCCTTGTTCTTCTAATTTGTTTATGGTATCATCTTTTGTGCCCAAATCATGTATCCATTTGACTGTATTTTGCTAGGTGGGTCTATCCTGAGTTTCTAACATATTATTTTCTAGTTTACCCAGAATTTTTTGTCAAATAGTGAACTCATATTCCAAAAGCTGGAGGTTGGAGTTTTATCAAATATTAGATTATTATAGACCTTGATTATTGTGTTGTGTATCTAATCTATTCCACTAATCCACCCCTGTATTTCTTAGTCATTACTAAATGGCTTTGACAATTGCTGCTTTGTAATGTAGTTTTAGATTTGATACTATTAAGCCATCATCCTTTGTATTTTTTTTTTTTTGGATTAATTCCCTTGATATTCCTGACCTTTTTTTCTTCCAGATGGATCTTATTTTTTTTTCTAGTTTTATAAAATAATTTTGGCAGTTTGAGATTGGTATGGCATTGAACAAGTAGACTAAGTTAGGCAGAATTGGCATTTTTATTACATTAACTCTGCCTACCCATGAGCAATTGATATTTTTACAGTTGTTTGGATATGACTTTTTTTGTGTGAGATGTGTTTTGTAATTGGGTTCATATAGTTTTGGGGTTTGTTTTGGCAGTTAGAGCCCCCAAGTACTTTATTTTGCCTGCAGTAATATTAAATATAATTTCTCTTTCTATCTCTTCCTGATGTGCTTTGTCAGTAATATGTATAATTGCTGTTTTGTATCAGTTTATTTTATATCCTGCACCTTTGTTAAAGCTACGAAATTGTATCTAGTAGGTTTTTGGATGATTATTTTTTAGGATTCTCTATGTATATCATAATATCATGAAATAGTGATAGATTTATTTCCCCATTGCCTATTGTAATTCCTTTAATTCCTTCTTTTCTTATTGCTAAAACCAACATTTCTAGTACAATCTTGAATAATACTGGGAATAATGGCCATTCTTGTTTCAGTCCTCATTTTATTGGTAATGTATCCAGCTTCTCTATTACAAAGAAAGCTTGTTTAAATTTTAGATAGATATTGCTTATTATTTTAAGGAAAGCTCCCTTTATTCCTATGCTCTCTAGTGTTTTAGTAAGAATAGATGCTGTATTTTGTTAAAAGCTTTTGCTGCATCTGTTGAGATTATCATGTGATTTATGTTTTTTTGTTAGTGATATAATCGATTATGATTATAATTTTCCTGATATTAAACCAGACCTGCATTCCTGGCATAAATCCCACATGGTCATAATGTATTATCCTGCTGATAAATTGCTGTAATCTCTTCAATACTATTTTATTTTAAATTTTTGCATGCATATTCATTAGGGACATTGTACTGTAGTTTTCCTTCTCTGTTTTGGCTCTTTCTGATTTGGGTATCAGTGCCATATGTGTGTCATAGAAGAAATTTGGTGGTACTCTTTCTTATTTATTTTCCCAAATATTTTACATAATATTGGAATTAATTCTTTTTTTTAAATGTTTGGCAGAATTCAGTTCTGAATATATCTGGTTTTATAGATTTTTTTAGGGAATTAAGTAATGAATTGTTTCATTCTTTTTAAAAATGGGATTATTTAAGTAATTTATTTCCTCTTCTGTTAACCTGGGTAATTTATATTTTGTAAATATTCATCCATTTCAGTTAGATCATCAGACTTGCTTTGAGCCCAATAGCTCCTAATTGTTGCTTTAATTTGTTTCTCTTTGGTAGTAAGTTCACCCTTTTCATTTTTGTTAGTGGTGATTTGTTTTTTCTTTTCTTTTTCTAATCAAATTAACCAAAATTTATCTATTTTATTGGTTATTACATTGAACCAATTCTGTTTTATTTATTAGTTCAATACTTTTCCTAGTTTCTATTTTATTAATCTATCTTTTGAGTTTCAGTATTTCTAATCTGGTATTTAATTGGGGGGTTAAAATTTTCCCTTCTCTAGTTTTTTTTTTTTTTTTAATTTGTACGTCTATTTCATCTATCTCTTCTTTATTTTTATTTAGGTAGCTATTTAGACACATAAAATTTCCCCTAAAAATTGCTTTGACTGATTTCAAAGGTTGTGTCATTATTGCCATTCCCTTGAATGAAACTGGCATTCCTTTTATTCATGTAACTTGAGGCAAGTTGTTTATAACTTTTCTGAGCCAGTTTCCTGAACTGGAGGCAATTAGTAGGGAGTACTGGAGTTGACATCACAAAAATTTGAATTCAAATAAGGTTGCTGACCTAAGGTAATTAAATGACATTGATCAAGCCACTTAATCACCATCTATATCTGCTTCCTCCTCTATAATTTGGTGATAATAATAAAATTTAGCTCTCAGGCTTTTTGTAAATATAATATTTGTAAAGTACTTTGTAAATAAGGACTACCTAAATGATACATTATTATCATTATTATTATTATTATTATTATTGGTATGGTGGTGGTGGTGGTAGTAGTAGTAGTAGTAGTAGTAGTAGTAGTAGTAGTAGTAGTAGTAGTGGCAGTAATAGTCATAGTAGTTGTAGTAGTGGTAGTAGTAGTAGTTGTCATACTAGTAGGGGTAGTAATAGTGATAGTGGTGGTGGTATTTATAAAATGAGTTTGATCTAGATAATCTTTGCAGTCCATTATAGGTCTAAAGTACTATGATGAGAAACACATTAATGTTGTAACTATTTTTTGTTGTTGTTGTTTTCATTATCCATTAAAGAAATAGTGCTTGAGTGTCATTTGCAGTGTTTTTTTTTCTTTTGTTTTCTTTTTTTTAAACAAGTGTATTTGAGAATTTTTTTATTGAAACATTGTTAGATAACCTTGGCAATATGTATGAAATATTGCACATCTTTTAAACAACCAAATGTCACTGAAGCCCATTGTGCTATTCCTTCCATACACCAAACGCTATTTTTACATGTTTGAGACATTTTTTATATGGATGTCTCATTTCTTTCTGGCTGGCTCCCTTCCATCATTGTGAGTTTTGATGATTCATCAGCTCTATACAATCCATGGAGAGAAGATAAACAGAAATTAAACAGGAGGAGGAAGCCTCACACTCAGGCAAACAAGACTTTTGTTTAAGTAATACTTACATAGCACTCTTTACTTCAAAGCACTTTTCAAATTATCTAATTAATTAGTTCAAGATCCCATCAAGCAGAAAAGGCAAACATCACTATCTTTTTTTGGAGATGGGGAAACTAAGGCTCAGAGGTTAATTAACTTCTTCAAAACAACAAAGAGAATGTGGAATTTAAACTCAAGTGATTTCAAACTCTAATATGCTAGGCAGTGGGCATTGTTTTCTCTCTAAATACTTAGTTTTTACTTTTCAGGTATTCTCTGATGGTTGAAGGGACAGTTCTAATTAGAACCCTGTTAAATACATCAATATTTCAGACCATTGGCTATTATGGCTGCTTATAGTCCCCCAAGTCACATTATTTAGAACTTTGTCGCTTTGATTATATGAATATTTAATAGTAAGAGCAATTTTTTTGTGTGTGAAAACAAAGATTTTAATTGGAGTGCAAATAATTTGAGGGAATATTCTGAACACAAAATAAATTTGAGTTTGAAACTACTTAAGCAGACTTTGTATGGGGTGGCGGAGCCAAGATGGCGAACTGCAGACAGCAATCTCTGTCAACTCCTCGGACCTTCCCTCAGACCCAGACAAAGTGAGCCTTCGAACTGGTTTTGGAGTGAGGGCTTTGCCAAACATTTGGACTACAATGCACTTCTATCAAAAATCTACCTTGAAAGAACTCCAGAGAAGGTTAGCCTCAGGGGAAATCGGCCACTGGTTGTGATCAGACTCCAGCCGGGGCGGAAGTCAGGGCTGCAATAGAGGGGCAGATCTGAGGCACCCAGGAAGCCCCTGGAAGACACCTGGGCCACTTTGCTCTGCTTGCAGGCAGGTGCTTTGTCAGATCTGCCTTTGGTAAAGGGTGGATCAAGAGCAGCTGAAAACGTGGTCCTAGTGCAAATCTATCCCTACCAGCCACAGACCAGAAGTCAACTGGGCAAACTGCCCCAGGGCAAATACAAATTGTTGCAGTTTTCTCTGGTTTTGACCAATATACCAACTTTAAATCATGAGCAAGAAGCAGAAGAGAGCTCTCACCATAGAAAGCTTTTACGGAGAAAAAATAGAACAGTCCCCAGATCCTTACATTATGAAAACAATCCCAGATCAAGCCACAAAGTCAGACTTAAGTTGGTCTCCCTTTCAGAAGGCTTACCTGGAAGATTGCATTAAGAATCTCAAAAGAGGGGCAGCTAGGTGGCGCAGTAGTTAGAGCACCAGCCCTGAAGTCAGGAAGACCTGAGTTCAAATCTGGTCTCAGACACTTCCTAGCTGTGTGAC
>JAJPUD010033754.1:0-11187 GCA_023553655.1 Myrmecobius fasciatus
TTTCCTTGCCCCTTCTCGTCAGCCCAGCTCGGAGCCCTGTGCCCAGGACAGACTCTGAGACCCCTGAACCCGCCTCCTCCTGTGAGATGAGGAAACAAGGGGACGCCCAATGTCACCCTGGCTGAGGCTCCTTCAGGGTTCCTCAAATCATTGTTCAAGCAGGGAACTGCCCTGCATGTAAATGGGATGCAAATCACATGCAAATAAACTAGGGGCTCTTGGGAAGAGCTTGGCTGGGGGAAGACGTTGCCAGTGTCCTTCCTTCTGGGGGGCGGCGCTTTGCCCAGGCTGGGCTGGAGCCCCTCAGTGTGGCCCCAGATGAGGGGGTGAGGAGGGGGCGTACCTCAGGGGACCCTTAGCCTCTGACCTCCAGCTCAAAGCCCCCAGCAGGGTCCTGGCAGGTGCCCACTGAAGGGACCCTTCCTGCCCGGGGCCATTTGTCTAGAGACCTCCCTGGGACAAATGTCTGCGGGGGGAGGGGGAGAGAACAAGGTACCTACTGTCCGGCCCAAGGCAGATCTTAGGACCACGACAGCCTGAGGGGAGGGGCCGGGGAGTGGATGGGACCCCCAGTGGTCAGTCACAGGGCTGTCTCTGGGGGCCGGTGGGGGTGGGAAGGCCTGGGGCTTCGTCCGGTGCCTCAGGTGCGTTGGGGGCCCTCACGGAGACCCTCCCCCTCAGACCTCACGTCCGTCTGGGCGCGTTGGGACCTGACAGGGGCCGGCCCGGGCGACCTCTGAGGCCCTTCCAGGAGAGCGGGCGGCTGATTCCTGGGCTGCTTCTTCCCTTAAGCCTCCGTTTCTCCCTCTGTGGAATGGGGCTGGCATGTTGCCTCCCTCCCAGGGTGGGGTGGGCAAAGCTCTTTCTCCTGCTGCCCCCACGCTGTGGGGCCCCCTAGAGGGGTTGTTTCAGGGGGCACTGCTGCCCGAGAAGGGGAGCCAGGGATGCCAGGCCCCGAGGGCTCTCTGCAGGCTGGCACCTTGTTCTTTGGGTGGGCGGGCCGCCCCGTGGCACCTCGGTGCCCTCCAGCCCAGCCCCCCAAGCCTCTTCTCCTTCCCCTTTACAGCCAAGAAGACCTGCTCGGACAGCGACTTCACCTGCAGCAACGGGCACTGCATCCCCGAGCGCTGGAAGTGTGACGGCGAGGAGGAGTGCTCCGACGGCTCCGACGAGTCCGAGGCAACGTGCAGTGAGTGCCCGGGGGGCCGGCGGGGGAGGGGGCCGGGGGCCGAGGGGGCAGCGCCGGCCCGGGCGCGCTGCGTCCTCCCTGTGCGCTCATCGGTAAGATGATGTGGTTGGGCTAAGGGACGTTAGACATTGTTAGTTCTAAGGCTCTTTTTAGCTCGAGTTTCTGTGACTCTGCGACCTCTGAGGTTCTCCTGTTTAATATTCTCTGATTAAATAAATATTCACCAACCGGGGAGGGGGGGCCCGGAGGCGCCCCGAGGGGCTGCCGGGGGCTCTCGTTTGCCTCTAGGGGTGAGGACAGTAGTAAGAGCAGCCCAGGCCGCGGGGCCCCGGCTTCTGCCAGGGGCGGCTTTGGAGGCGAGAGCTGAGCTCTGGGGGCCCTGCGAGGGGGCTGCGGGGGTCTCTCAGTCACGGCCAAGGGAGAAGAGACACATTGGTAAGGCCCCTGCTGTCCAGGCTGGTGTCCTAGCAACAGAGGAGGAGAGAGACAGACAGACAGACAGACATAGAAACAGAGAGACAGGCGGGGGGGGGAGAGGGAGAGAGAAATAGACAAACAGGGGCGCCCCCCCAGCTCCATGGCCTCCCCCCAGCTCTGAGATAACTCACCTGAGCTATCCCAGCTGTTGGAGGACTCCCTGGGCCTTCTCTAGCCGTGAGGCCGGGTCTGCAGAGGAGGCCCCGTGCTTTGGGCAGAGCACAGCAGGGACCCAGGGTCTGCCATGAGCTCTCTCTATGACTGGGCAGGTTCCTCCTGCTCTGATCCCCCCTTGGACCTTTTTTGGGGTGACCAGTGAGCAGGACTCAGCTCCCGTCTGATTTGGGGGGTCCCTGCTTGCCGGAGGAGAGGGGCCTGGGTCCAGCCTTTCCTGCTGTGATCGCCCTCCCTGGGTCCTCCCCGGACCTTCTTCAAACAGGGGCCTTCCCTCCTGGTCTGACCAAGGTGGGGTACAGCCTGAAGGCCCCCTCCTGGAGCTCCTGTGGAAGGGGGTGCCAAGGGAAGGCTCGGGGTGGGGGCCAAGGGGCCATTCTTCCGGGATCTGAAGGACTGGCCCTTGGGAGAGGGGAACCACTGAGGCTGGACGTGGAGGAGGACTCCGGCCAGTGAGGCGGCTTCGGGAGATGGGCTCCCCCCTTCTGAGGGTCTGCGAGCAGAGCCCGGCTCCCCAGCTGGCAGAGCTGTTGTAGGTGATGGCTGTCTAGGTCCAGGGAGGGCCCCAGAGGGCTGCCCCATGGCACCTGGCTCTCTCCAGGGGACTCCCTGTAGCTCTGCCAGGCCCGTCAGCTCCCCACCCCAGAACCACCTGTGTGTGAGTGTCCTGGCCTGGCAGCATTCTGACCCCCAGCACTTCCAGACCAGGGTCAGAGCCGGGCTGGGATGGGGCAGTGGGAGCCACAAAAGGCCCGCCTAGTCGACTCTGGCGGTCAGAGCTCCCCTGAGCCTGGGGGTCTGGGGGACCTCTCATGGTGGCTCCTTGAAGTGGGGTGTAGCCAGGACATGACTGGCATGGGGCTTAGAGATACCGGCTGTGGCACAGAGGGGCCCACGGGGAGAGCTGGCATCCTGCCCCATCTGGGAGGGCACCAGACTCTGGAGGAGAGCAGGGGGTGCCGTCTCCCAGGAACAAGCCTTTGGGCCCTTTGGGGGGCCCTTGGTGGGCCCTTTGGGGGGCCCTTGGTGGGCCCTTGGTGAGCCACTTGCCCTGGCTCTGAGGGACTGACTCCAGCTCTTCTCTCTGTACTCTTAACCAAGCTGCCCTCGCCCATTCCCTGTGGGGGGTGAGGGGCATCTTCCTGCTGTTTTTTCTTCCCCCCTCTGTCTTTTCCGTCCTGTTCCCCGAGTGTGTGGGTGCCCGTTGGCTCTCCCTGTATAGCCCACAACTCCCTTTGTCTGTGAGCAGCTCAGTCTGTTTGTCAGTCTGTTGGTCTGTCTGTCTATCAATCTCTCAGTTGGTCTGTCAGTCTGTCTTACCGGTCTGTCGATCTGTCTGTCAGTCTCCTGTTAGTCTGTTTGGTTATCTGTTGATTTGTCTGTGAGTCTGTCTGTTGATGTGTCAGTCTGTCTGATTGTCAATCTGTCAGTCTGTCTGTTGATCCATCATTCTGTCAGTTTGTTGATATGTCTGTCAATCTGTCAATTTGTTTATCACTCTGTCAGTCTGCCTGTCAGTTGGTCTGTCAGTCTGTCTGTTGATGTGTCGGTCAGTCTGTCTGATTGTCAATCTGTCAGTTGGTCTGTCTGTTGATCCATCAGTCTGTCAGTTTGTCAGTCTGCTTGTCAGTCTGTTGATGTGTCAGTCTGTCAGTCTGCTTGTCAGTCTGTCTGTCTGTCGATGGCCCTGTTTCCCCATCTTTCTGCTGCCTCTCTTTTTCCTCCCCCCTTTCCTGCCTTCTCTCCCGGGGTCTGCCCTCCAGGCTTCCTCCTTCCTTCTCTGCTGAGGGCTGTCCCCCCCCTTCCCTCTGTCTCTCTCAGCCCAGCTTCCTGGTCTCTCTCAGCCGGGGGCTCTCATCTCTGCTCACTCAGCTGAACTACCTCCTGTCTGGAGAGCTTGTCCCTGAGTTCCTGGGGGCCTTCTCCCCTGGACCTCAGTTTCCTCAGCTGAAAAATAAGCTGCATGGCCTCCTGTGGCTCGGATGTTCCCGGGAGCTGAGGTTTCCAAGACCAGATTAACCAGCCCTTTGCGCGTCAGCAGCTTCTGGGGCTGTGACTCATCCACTGCCCCCCCCCCCCCGCTCTGCAGCAATGGCAGAAGCTCCCAGGGATTTGTTTAAAATTAAGTGATTGGAAGGGGAGCCCTGGGGAGTCAGCTTAGGGCCATTGGGGTGACCTACCCCCTCTCCCCTAGTTGTCCCAGCTCTTAAATTCCCTTCCACGTGGACCTCTCCCAAGCCCAAGCTCATTATTTCCCCAAAGCTGCTGGGGCTGCCGCCATTTCTTTCTGCTGGGTGGCTCCCAGCTGGGAAACCTTGGTTCCCTTCTACTCAGCCCAAGTCCTGGCTGTGCCCGCTGTGCCCGGGCTCCCCTGCCTGCCTCCCACCCCCGCAGACCCTTCACGTGCTCCTCCTTGTGTCATTTCCCAGCAGCCTCTCCTCCCTCCGCTTTCTCCTTTCACCTGCCTTCTGCATCACGGCCAGAACCATCTTCCTTCTGGGGGTGATCCTTTGATGTACCTCAAAGAGTATAGATCTACGTGACTCAGTGATCTGAGCTTGAGAGGTGGAAGGGCCTCCTGGGACCATCTTGTCCTCCCCCCTTTAAATGGAAATGTGACGTGCAGCCTGTGCTTGCAGACTTCCATCGCCTCCAGGGAGAGCCCCCTCCACATTTCCAGCTCTCCCTTTCAGGGTTCAGCCTCGATACCTCCCAGCAAACACCCTCTCCCCAAAGAACTGTGGCTACCCATTGATTCCCAGGAGAGCGGAGAGGCCCCGAGCTCAGAGACCGTCCATAAATGCTGTTGTTTTAATTGGAAATCACGGGGAGGGGGCCTGGACGAGGGCCCTTCTCGGAGAAAGTGGGGAGAGTGGTTCTGGAGAAGGGGGGGAGGAGGCACTAATTAGCCACATTAGCCCCCCTTGAGCAGGTTCCAGGGAGGGGAAGGGTTGGGACCTCCAGGTCAGCCGAGTCCTGGAAAGCAGCTCACCCACAGTTCTAGTTAAGGTTCACCGGGGCCGCGTCCTTGGTGAGCCCCCTTGGGATGTTACGCATTAAGCACCGTAAATGTCCATTAGGCTGGGAGAGTCTGGACTCTTAGAGCCGGACCGGGCCCCAGAAGCCCACCTGTCACTGACCAAGAACCCCCACCCTGGCGCCCACAACCTCTGCTGGAAGTTGGGGAGCTCACTACCTCCCAGAGGAGCTCGTCTCCCCAGCTCCTTGCCAGTTCCCAGGCTGAGGGGGGAACATCGACATTTCTGTCGGATCCAGAGGAGGGAAGATGGGGGGGGGGCCAGGAGGATCCCAGCTGGCGCCTCGGAGTGGGCAGCGGACTGGGCCTGGGAGGGCAGCGAGGTGAGGAGTTGGGGTTTGGAAGGTCTGAATGATCAGGTGTAGAAAGGACTTTGGCCACGGCAATCCTGACACAGCCTTTGTCCTGAGGGCTAACCTTGGGCTTTGCTCCAGGCCTGGGAGGTCACCAGAACTCCGCTGATCCTCCGGCCTTCAGAGTGGGGAGTCAGGAGGGGTCCGGGACCCAGTTCAAATCTTCATTCTGCTACTGACTGGCCGTGGGCCTCGGGGAGCATCCGAGTCTCATCCTGGAAGCTCAAAGCTGAGTCCCCAGAGACCACCCAGCCCAAGGGCTTCTGACCCTGGTCTGGACCCCTGGGGGCTGTTTGGCGGAGTCTGGGGCAGACCTCTCCTCAGAATCTTGTTTGTAAATGCCCTTAGTGTTCCCTGCCCCTCTGCCACCCTTCTGTCCCCTGCCCCCCCTCCCGATTTCAGCTGGGTAGATCAGGGGCAGGGGCAGGGGCACGGGGTTCTCTTCTCCTGCTCCTGGACAAGGAGCCAGCCAGCCCCTAGGCCTGGTCCCTTTTTTCCTCCTCTGGGGGCTCCCCTCCTCTCCTCCTGTTCTTTAGAAGGAGGAATCATGGGAGCATGATTATGTGGGGGGCTGCTAGGTAGTGACTGAGCAAATACTTAGTAGCTCTGTGGCCCTAGGCAAGTCACTCAACTGCTTGGGCCTCAGTTTCTCCATCTCTAAAATGGGAACAATCAGGGAACCAACTTCATAAGGCTGTTGGACAGATCAAGTGAGATAATATACAAAAAATGCTTTGCCAACCCTAAAATAAATAGCATGTGGGGTAGTCCTGAGGCTGGGGTTGGGAGGACCCGAGTTCAAATTTGGTGGAGCTTAGAGGCAAATTAAGCCTGATGTGAGGAAATGCTTCCTGACCCAAAATGGATTTGCATGCCTTGAGAGGCAGCGAGTTCCCCACAAACCAGCGGGATCCCAGTCGGATGAGCGCTTGGCGAGAAAATCCTTGTTCAGGTATGGGTTGGTCAAGAGCGTTCTGGAGAGTCTACCTGGGAAAGTCTGTGTGTTTTATGTGTGGGGGAAGATGGGTCATTGCTCAGCAAGTATTTTTTTTTTTTTTTTTGCTGAGGCAATTGGGGTGAAGTGACTTGCCCAGGGTCACACAGCTGTTACGTGTCTGAGACCAGATTTGAACTCAGGTCCTCCTGACTTCAGGGCTGGTGCTCTATCCACTGCACCACCTAGCTGCCCCAGCAAGTATTTTTTTTTTTGAGTGAGAAATTGCAATTTGGGTTTTTTTTTTTAATAATAGCTTTTTATTTTTCAAATATGTGCAAAAACAGTTTTCAACATTCACTTTTGTAAAACCTTGTGGTCCAAGTTTTTCCTTCCTCTTTTCCGCCCTCCTCCCCTAGATGGCAAATAACCCAGTTTATGTTCAACATGTGCAGTTCTTCTATACGTATTTATACAATTCTCTTGCTGCACAAGAAAAGTCAGATCAAAAAAGGAAAAAAATGAGTAAGAAAATAAAAAGCAAGCACACAAGAAAAAAATGCTGTGTCGTGATCCACACTCGGTTCCCACAGTCTCTCTCTGGGCGCAGGTGGCTCTCTCCATCACAAGATCATTAGAGCTGGCCTGGATCACCTTATAAAACACTTCCTGTGGGTCAGGTACAAATAGAGCGAGTGAAACTGCCTCTCCTTGAAGGGAGCTCTCCAAGGTAGTGGGTCCTGAAGGCCTGGAGCTGGTTTGGGAGACACAGGAGAGCCAATCTTCTGGCTCCATGTGGGGCTTGTGAATGGCCACAGTGCAAGGGGAGGCCCTAAGGGCCTCTGGGAAGTTAATGGTGCTTTCATGGTCTGAGGCTCTGGGCAGCGCAGGGGAGGGGGAGGTCCTTTTGGGCAGAGGTTCATTCTGACTCCAGTTGGGCCTGATCTCTGGGTCTCAGCCCGCTACAAGTGCAGAAGATGGGGGAGCCCCTTGCCTCAGAGGCAGCCCGAGAGGGTCTTCTGTGAGCACTGGAGGCAGGGACCCTGCTCTCTCAGCCTCCGGCTGTGGGTGATCTTGGCCGGGTCATTTTCTGCCCTTCATTTCTTTGTAAAATGGAGGCTCTTAAGTCTCCAAAATTTAATGTTCTCTCTTCAGTTTTCTCAAGTTCCGAGTCCTTCCCCTTCCTTTCCTCCTCCATCCCTTTTCTTCAGCCTAGGACTCGAGGGGTCAGACCGCATCCCCTTGGTCCTGGAAGGCAGAACAAGGAGCAGTGGGTTGGGGGAGGCAGAAACGATGGAGTCCTTTGTCTGGACATCATAAAAGAGGTGCCATGAGAAGTAGTGAGCTCCCCGTCACCAGAGGTCTTTCAACAGAAACTGGACAGCCTCTTGTCCAGTGTTGTAGAAGGGATTCACGTTCAGCCCTAGATCAAACTCAGAGTTCAGACCCTGGCTCTTGTACATACCGCCTACCTGTGACCTTGACAAGTCAGAGACCTTTCTGTGCCTCAGTTTGCTTTTCTGTAAAATGAGCCTGTTGGCCTCAAGGTGGCCTCTGAGGCTCCTTCCAGCTACAGACCTGTGACTCTGATTGGGGGTCCCCATGAGCTCTGAGACCATCCTTGGGGGTAGGGGTGGGATTCCTGACTCCATGTTTGAGCTGAGCCTTGAAGGAAGAGTAGGGTCAAGATACTTGGAGAGGAGGGAGTGGGGACCACCGGAGGTCTGTGGAGACTATGTGGAAGTCCCAGCCCCTGGCCATCAGAGCCAGATCCTGGGGGTCACTTGTCCCAGATCACACCGCACCTTGGACCTCAGTTAGAGCTCTGACCTTTTTCTAATCCAGTTCCCTGTATTTTACAGATAAATAAACTGAGGTCTATTTGGTACAATGTGCAAAGAGCATGAGCTCTGGAGCTGAGTACGTGGGCTCGAATCCCACCAATGACCTTTACCACTGGCCCTGGTTCCCCTGTCTTCTGTGCTCCCTGAGGGCCCCGAGCTGGCCGGGATCTCAGACCCTGGGCCCACAGTGTCCGGTCACTTGTTCCTTAGAGCTGCTCAAGGTCTGTGCAGGAGCCCCCTCGTGGTGACATGTGACTGTGTGTCTCCCTCCTCCCACAGCCAAGCAGGTTTGCCCGGCCGAGAAGCTGAGCTGCGGCCCCTCGAGCCACAAGTGCATCCCCTCGTCCTGGCGCTGTGACGGAGAGAAGGACTGTGAGACGGGGGCTGATGAGACCGGCTGCACCACAGGTGGGTACCCCCCAGAGTGGGCCGGGAGCCTGAGACACCCCGGGAAACCGAGCCCCAGGAGGAGGCCTGGGCCTGGAGCCCCAGCACACCCATGAACACTCACACCACGCATCCCAGGCACGTTACACAGTCACACACACTGCACAGCCCCCAGCCTCCCCACAAAACCTTCTGACAGCAGCTGCTCACCCGCTTGGCTGTTGTGGGCAAGGGGGCAGCAGAGAGGGTCCCCCTTCCATGACTGCTCCCCTGGGGATCTTGGAGGTGGATGGGTCCCGGAGGCGGCCCTGGAGGCCCTTAGGCAGGAGCAGGCCCAGGTGATGGTGGCTCTGAGGGTATGGGGACTGATCTCTTGGAGGCTGGGATCAGCCAGGTCCAGGACCACGGGGAGGGAGGAAGAGCAGCGAGAGGAGGGACAGCTGGAGTGGGCCAGCAGCCCCCTGGACCTCAGGATCCTCTTCTTTCTTAGACAGTGGCAGGATGTAGTCCAGCATTGTGGAGCTTTAAAGCAGGAGGGAACTTGAGAAACTGAGGGAGCTGAGGCCCAGTCCAACCCCATCATCTTGTGGGGAGGAAACTGACGCCCTGGGAGCAGAATGCTTTGTCTCAGGGTGTTCTGGGAATAAGTAACAAGCAAGATTTGGACCCTAAATGCAGCCTTCCTTCTCCTCTGTCTCAGGATGTCTTAGGACGTTTTTCCTTAAATCAAGTCCTGGCTCAAATCCCAGCTCAGCCACTTACCAGCCTCGTGACTCTAGAGAAGTTACACTGCTGCTCTGACTCAGTTTCCCCATCTGTAAAATGGGCAGCTAGCCTTACCTCACTGTGCCGTGGGGAGAGCTCTTTGTGAGCCATAATGGGGCACAGAAATGGGAGCTTTTCTCATGTGGGTTCCAAACCTGGGTTCAGGTCGGGGCCCCCCATTTTAGCAAAGACACCGGGAAGCTGGCAGGAGTCCCAGGCGAGATCAGTGGCTCCTTAAGAGGATTGGCCGAGGAACGGCGGATGTTTAGCCAGGAAGTCTTAGGAAACAGGAGAGCGGTGCAGGTGGTTGAGGGGCCAGCTCGGGCCAGGGGGATTAGCTTGGCTCCGAGGGCATGGGGGTGGGGGAGTCACAGAGAGTCCAGTCCGGACTCCGGCCGCCCTTTGACCCAAGGAAGCTTGGGCAGCCTCTTGGACTCCCCAAGCCCACCGCTGGGCACTCCTGGTGGGGGACATTACCAGGAAAATTCTGGGGCTCACTCTGAGGACCGGGCAAAGAGACCCTCTGCCCCCCAAAAGCTGGGGCCCAGAGACTGTGGCCCTGACTGTGTCCGGGCCAGCAAGCCTTCTGGAAAGTCTGGGGCCCTATTAGAGAAACACTTTGGCTGCTGGGTACCAAGTGAGGGGGGGTGGGAGGTCCTGGGGAGAGAGGGGGCCGCTCGGGAACAGGCTAGTAAGGACACACTGTTAACTATGGCACATCCAGAAAGGCGGGGGGGGGAGGTCAAAGGAGGGAGAGGCCGTGGTTGTTTGTGGGGGCCAGGCTGAGGAGGTGGAGGGATCCTCGAGCTGAGGCTTGATGGGTGGGGGGGATCTTAGAAGGGAGGGGAAGGGGATCTGGGAATGGGGAACAGCAGGGGCAGAGTCGGGGAGGTGGGAAGGGACCGGGCCTGCTCAGGAGATCGGCTGGTCTAAATAGATGTCTCGGTTTGCATGTTTGGCCACTCCCCCCATTAAGGACTTAAGACGTTTTAGTTTTGAGCCCCCAGTTCTATCCCTGGCTTCCCTATAAGTCATGAGCATCAGATGTAGGTTGTGCACGTGCAGCGGCTCTGACAGCAGGGACCCTGCTGTTCTTAGGATCTCTGGGCCTGAGTTGGGCTTACAGTAGGTGCTTAATAAATACCGGCTGCCTCGATACCCAGAGGCTTCTGGGATATCAGGCTGGAAAAGGAGCTAGGCTGCTGAAAGCTGCAGAGCCCCTGCCCCAGCTCGCCCCCTTTTTGCAGAGGGCAGATGGGCGTCCCGGTGTGGCCGGGGCTCACGTGGGCGGCCTCTGCCCTCTCCCCAGTCTGCTCCCCCAGTGAGTTCCAGTGCAGTAACCGGACGTGCATCGCCACGGTCTTCGTGTGTGACGGCGATGACGACTGTGGCGACGGCAGCGACGAGCGTGGCTGCCCCGCCCAGGCTTGCGGCCCTCAGGAGTTCCGCTGCAACAGCAGCACCTGCATCCCCGAGCGCTGGCTCTGTGACGGCCAGGCTGACTGTGAGGACCGCTCGGACGAGGCGCCCGAGCGCTGTGGGCGCCAGGCAGGCACGGCGGCCCCGGCCACCTGCGGCGCCGGCGAGTACCCCTGCAGCAGCGGCGAGTGCATCCACCTGACCTGGAAGTGTGACGGGGACGCCGACTGCAAGGACAAATCGGATGAGGCCAGCTGTGGTGGGTGCCTCCCTGTGGGCAGGGGAAGGGGAAGGGGCGGCAGCTGCCCCCGGAGGGTCCGGCCGAGCAGGAGAGGAGAAACATCACAGGCTGAGGGGAGCCACGGACGCTGAACAGAGCCATCTGAGGACAATCCCCCAGTCAGAGGGGACCTCAGGCCGTCCCACTTCTCTTTAAGCCTTCCTTAGGAAGACAGACCAGGGTCTAGGACCGGAACTCGGGCCTTGGGCCTTGAAAGCCAGGACTCCCCACCTGCCCTTGGTTAGCTAGCATCTCAGGGCTGTCCCAGTCCCTAGCAACGGGCTGAGGGTGGGGACACCTGGAGGGGCAGTGGAGAAGGTAGAGCTGC